>BROE01000016.1:7339769-7383506 GCA_036571765.1 Plecoglossus altivelis | reverse complement strand
ATATATATATATATATATTGAAATGTCAAGTTGTTCACCAACGGTAACATGCTGCACTTCACAAGTGGCTTTAACTCTGTACCTGTGTAACTCTAACTGATGAGAGCATAGTCTACTGTCTAAACTACAACCGTTAATGACACTATTGCCCATGGCATCGCATCCCAATACACAACAACCTGAAGTATTATCGTACTTCAAAAGAAACACAATCAAACGCACGTGCGACCAAACGACCTTGAGGCAAACATCAAAAGAGCGCTTAAAGCGTCTCTTGAAAACCCAACCGAACCAAAGACAGTTTAACAATGGCTCAACTCTTCTGCAGAAAACGATGACTCATTTCAAAGATGGGTGTTTCTTTTTAAAAGGTTTTTCTTCAGCAGCCAATGCATAGCTCCACATTCTACTGCTGGGTATATATTTTTTTTCACCCACGTCCCCCTGGGCCCAGTGCCAGCAGGTAAAAAGGGGGCCACTGTGAAATAGGCTCACTGTGAGGTCTGAATTTAATGGCTCATTAAATACCACAATAAAGGGACTGCAGCATCGCTCAGCGGCCCCAGACACACCGGGGATATTATTAATCGCAGTCACATTCAGAAATGGGGAGGTCGGACTGAGGCACAGAGGTAAGACCGCTATCCAAATAGCTTTCAGACGAACTTCGTTTGTGTCCAGACTCCAGACTTTTTTTTTTTTTAACGTTGTGACCCTCTTACAAGCTTGGACCTTGGGTCCCTCTGCATCAAGGTACGGTGTAAATAGGCAGTAAATCTATTTGTGTCCACACTTCTGGAGGGTGGAGGGGGGATTGCTGTGGTAAAAAATAAAAAGTAAACTTGAATTGATCCATCTATATTCTGTTTGGCCAGCTGTCTGACGAGCTGCTGGGGGAGGGGCCAGCAAATTTCCTCCTCTAATATTTGAACTCCAAACAGGGGGGCGGGGGGGGGGGCAGGAAGTGAAGGCCTGAGGGCTGGTTGGAGGCATATTTATTATCATTAATCTCTTCAAATAGGCCAGTTAAATACAGTAGGGCCGTCGACTGAGCGAGCAAATCCAAGAGATTTGCCTGCAGTCACATGGGGCTTGTTCTCTGAATTCTGATCATGCAGTATGACTTTATCAGAGATAAGCAGCTTATATCTGCTTAGTTACTGGGATGGAACACACACTGACAGACACCAGGGGAGATCGTTGAAATGAATCCACTGGATTCTCTAGGCGTTAGCGATAGCCAACATAATGACTTATGATCACTGCTCATTTCACCAACGCAGAAATTCAACACTGAACGAAAAGCACCAGTAAATGAGCAAGAATGACATACCAAAAAAAAAATGTTGGTTGAGGCACCACATAAAACCCAAAAGCAACAGGAAAATATTACTAACTTAAATCCAATTAAGTTCTTTGGGTCTAGATTCACATTGACAACAAACTTACCGAATAATTAATGTCAGCCTTGACCACAATAATGCAAATTGCATGTGTTTCCACCACAAACCCGGCAATGCAAAAGCCACTCATCTTGTTGAGGAGGGGGAAATGAGAGAGACTTTAGTCATCTTCACAAGACATGACTGGTTTCAAAGACAAGAAAGAAGAACAGGCCTTTTTAATGAATACTTCTTGTTCAAAGAACAGCAGCAGAGATTAAACAGCTTCCAACCAATGTGTGCTGGGGAGCTAGAGACAGGACCATTCAAATCTCTTTACTCTAACTGTAGGAAGTCATGTGAACTCTTGACTAAACTGGAAGGGTGAGGTAGTGGTGGAGTTCGCATGTCTTTGTGAATCCAGGAATACCAGTGTGATTCACCAGTGTGAATACCAGTTCAATGGATTCAGACTGACCAGGACCCAGTTTATCCCCCCATTACTTGAAAGAACAAATAGCAGCACTGGTCTCTAATGAAACGCAAGAGAAAGAGACGTCTCTCCGAAAGAGACTCAAAATGACTTCGTAGTGGCCAGATCGTTAGAAGAGCACATTTCTACTGCGTTGAGTATGTATAGGCATCGATAAACATGTTGCTGTTTGAATACTCATTCATTTTTGGGGTTATTCAAATGTCTCCCATTATACAGACAGTAACGTTACAACAGCACTGCACCGCAGTCACAGTAAACTCACCGATCCTGATGTTGATTCTGACAAATGTTTGAAAACGAATGACATGTAGTTCATTAATTTAAATACTCTTAAAGGTTAAAACCTTTGGAAAAAAAGAAGTGATGACATGAATGCATTATCAAGACCCTCGGGGTTAGGGAGGTGGGTTATGATTGGCTGTGTTCAAGCATCACTTAAGATTTTTGAAGAGGCCCCCCAATAACTATACACTCAGCATCCACCCACAACGTTTCACAAGGAAGTGTTTTTTGAGAAGAAGAAGAAGAAGGGGGAGGGGCTAAGGCTAAACGTGGTTGAGTTGAGTCTTCTAATGGGAGGTCAAGTTGAATGACTTAAGAAGGTTTAGTTAGGTTGAGTATAAGAGGGTTCTGGGGTGAAGACAAAGGTCGTGACTCCTTCGCCCTGACTGACAGCTAATCTTTTAGGAGGCTTGAGGTCTCAGAGGGCAACGTGTGGGAACACAGCGAGGATGCATGGGTGTCAGACAGACGGGAAACAGGCAGACAGACAGACAGTCAGGCAGGCAAAAAGGCAGACTGGCCGTTGGCAGGCATATGGGCCAAGTGGCAATGAGGCGGTGGATTGGGCGAACAGAGAGACAGAGCTAGCAACTCATTTCGTAGCTCATCCACAGTCCCCTTGGCACAGTATAAATAAACAGAATGTGATAGCCTTGTAAATAGCCACAACCTTCCACCACAACCACTGAAATAGACATGCTGTTTCTGTATGAAAGTCTGGAGCTAATGTGTGCGTTGTATATGATGGTCGTTTAGATTGGCATAAGCATGCGTATTTGCTTTGATTCAGTTCTGTTCAATTGAACCGGCGCGTTCCAAACTGTAAGTCTGTGTGCCTCTGTGTATCACATATACATTCGCACAGAGTGCATGCTTGTGTATGTGCGGGTAAAGACATGACTAGCCGATGTGACAGCCAGATCCTGTGTGTGTGTGCGCTCTGAAGTACGTGTGAATTCCTAGAATAGAATAAGGGGTATCTTTCCAGCCACTCCACAAAGGAGAGGTGAGATCACTAGGCTGGTCACTTTCCTTGCATAGCTTCATGCTTCCCTTCCTTCCTACCTCCCTCTTCCAGGTCTTTCTATTCTACCTCACACACCAGCCACGGAGCTAATTATAATGCTACCTGTATCATAAAGACAAAAGGGTTTGGGATTAATATACCCACCTCCACTGCAAATCCAGCACACAAAATGAAGGAGTAAAACAGAGAGACGGTGTGTGTGGGGGGAAAGATAGAAATAATGAAAAGAGAGAAGCGATGGTAGAAAATTAGAGATGGAGACAGAGAGAGAGAGAGAGAGAGAGAGTGAGTGAGGACCTGCTTAGATACAGTGTCAATGGCAACCTGTGGACATTCTCAGTTGGCCCGTATTTTCTCCGCTCCAGAGAGACTCATGTAAACATTAGACCAGCTGGTTTCTATCTCTCCAGCAGCAGATCCCAATGCCAGACAACCAATCCCCTCTCTCTCTCTCTCTCGCTCTCTCTCTCTCTCTTTCTCTCTCTCTCTCTCTTGCTCGCTCTCTCTCTCTCTTGCTCTCTCTCTTGCTCTCTCTCTCTCGCTCTCTGCCTGGTCTGCTCATTGTTGCCTTTATCTCTTTGAATGGATCTACAAAGCTCTGTCTTGTAAGAGGTAGGGTTAGACTTCAAAAGAAGTCCTTTCATATGCACAGTAAAGTGTCAGACCAAACACAGGTACGCACATACAGGTATGTCTTAGAAAGGATTAGGATTTTCCGGTGTCCATCAATGGAAGGTGTGCAGGTATTCTGACCTTAGTGATCCGATACAAAGACCGGTACCGTTTCCACACAGTCTAAGCACCGAGTGAATCCAACCACTGTGACAAATCTGCTGTATATCAAATATTGGTGGCCCAACAAACACATACAACAGTGTCTATTGTCACTAATCTCTGAAGGTGCCAGCCAGCACTGAATGTCTAGCTAGAGAGGGAGAGCAGCCAAGAGTGTGTGTGTGTGTGTGTTTGTGTCTGTGGGAGGAGAGAGAGACAGAGGGGGAAAGTGTGTGAGCAGTGAGCATAAGAAAGAAGATATAAACACGATCTCTTATTCCAGTCACCCAAAAAAAAAAAATCTGGCGAGACCAGGCGCGCTGGCAATGTCTGTAATTAAAAAAGGATTCTTTTTTTATTCACTGTATCCAAGGAATGGTTACAGGAGCCTGGTAAGTCTGAACGATCAGACGGGAGATCTTGCTCGTTTCTACATAAACAGATCGCTGACGTGGGGTGACAGTGACCTTCAGCGCTCGCATTTTCAGGCCCACGCTCGCCCAGTCAGGCAGACTGGCGCACGCACATCGTCGTGTACATGAAAAACACTTCAGCGAAAGCCTCTGCAATCCTTCCATTCTCTCCCCGCGAGAACAGACATGCTTTGCTTCGTGATAATGAACTCGCTGAACTTAAACACAGCATCTGCTTTGACACAGGTAGAAGGGTATCTCTGGGCCTATGCTGTGGTAAATTGATTCTGACTGGTGAGCAACAAGTGACCAAAATAAATCTAATGTCACTCTTTTACACACGCGCGCACACACACACGCACACACAAACACCAACACACACACACACCTCATAATAGGATAAGGACATCTCCCAGCAAACTCATGAGTCATTTCACAAGACCTGGAGGACAGGGGGTTCAGGAGGAGGGGCTGTGCTGTGTCATTACCCCCTCCCCCCTCCCTTATCTTCTACTCTGAGTCAGCAGTTACTATGTGTTACGAGGTGATGTCATCCCCCCCGCCCACTCCTAACCCTGAGCCAGAGACTCTGAATGGGAAAATGAGTGTAAGCTAATGACAGGTAGGGGGGGAATCAGTAAGTTGGTCCAAATCATTGAAGGACGGCAGTCATTTTTTCAACAGGGAGCGTTCTCTCTTGACATGCGTGGGAGGGTGACACGCACATTAACGTTACCCGTTTGCCCAGACAGAGACCCAGAGGAAGAGGAAAAGGAAAAAGACCAACTAAAAGCCGCGAGTCATCCAATATGTTCTCAAATGAACCGCTTTGGTCGTCATACCAGGGCGTGTTGGAATGCTGCACCCAACAGGCTGTACTGCTTCTGTCAAAGTGGCAGGAGACCTAACCACAGGGTGCTAGTCTATACAGACCACCTGGAAGGGTCTCCTAAGGATCAAGCATACTGTACAGTAGCGTCTGTCACAGAATACAATTGATCATTCAAACTCCCATTACATGAGCAGGAGCCATAACATCATGTGATTGCCCTGACAAGTCGTAGTACGCGGGTGAGTGCATATCCTTAAACCTTGCTGCTGTAGATGTAGGTTAGAGAGGGAGACAGGCTGCTGTAGATGTAGGTTAGAGAGGGAGACAGGCTGCGGTGGATGTAGGTTAGAGAGGGAGACAGGCTGCGGTGGATGTAGGTTTGAGAGGGAGACAGGCTGCGGTGGATGTAGGTTTGAGAGGGAGACAGGCTGCTGTGGATGCATGTTAGAGAGGGAGACAGGCTGCTGTGGATGTAGGTTAGAGAGGAAGACAGGCTGCTGTGGATGTAGGTTAGAGAGGGAGACGGGCTGCTGTGGATGTAGGTTAGAGAGGGAGACAGGCTGCTGTGGATGTAGGTTAGAGAGGGAGACAGGCTGCAGGGTCTTGTCGATTTGTTGAAGCCAGCGGCTTCCGGAATGAAAAGACTACAGAGCCACTTGTACCGCTAGCCCCTACATCCAATCAGCCCCGTTTGTCCCATTTCATCTTTGTTCACTTCTAAGGGATCAGGTGAAAACTAAAAAAGCACATGTAACTTCCTTCCAAACAGCAGAGAGGGGCTTGACACGACCCTCCAGGCGGGACCAGTTTGCCTGCCTGGATTCTGTTTGCAAGGTCAGATGCAAGCGCACCCACCCACCCCCACAAACACCCCCCCCACCCACCCAACACACACCACCCCACCCAACACACACCACCCCATCCCCTGCACACACCCTCTCTGTTCCCCGAGAGCTTCCACCTCTAGTGATGTCAGACCCAGCTTCCAGTACCTTTGATCTCTTCAGTAGAATCAGCCACCAGATCACCCTCTGTTTACTCCCTGCTTCTGAGCCACAGCTCTGGGGCTTCTAAGCTCTCTTCTACAACAAATCGCTGAATAAACCTGAAAGGATCTGACAGCGACCATGCCAAATTGAAATCCAAACCTTCTACCAGATAGCTGGGTCCCGTTTTAAGCGTTTTAACACCCTAACATGGAGATCCGTGTGCTAAAACCAAAGTGACGTCGTCATAGCAACATTAGCCTGTCTCTGATGATTTATGTGTTGGTGCACTAGGACGCTGAAGAGAGACTCTTAAGTAAAAGCTTGTATTTGTGAATAGTGCATGCGGCTAACCATACGACCATGCACTTCAACACTACACAGATAGTCCCTGTGTTTAGAGTGGTCATTGCTAAAATATACCCATACCTCAACATAACATCATACACTCTCAAGAGTATTTCGTGTTTGGTTTGTGGTCACGTTTTTTTCCGCTCAAACCAGGAGTTTAATGGGATGTAAACTAGCATTACAATATGATTAATGGCCCCGAGGTACGGGTCTTGAGGAATACGGTTTAAACTTAAAAGATGTGGAAACATTTCATTGCCTTTGTTAACAGTCTTGGTTAAATGGTTTAATGATGGAATCTGGTTTACCCATTATATGACATCACAGATCTCAGACCAATGACATGCCATTAAAGACCAGCGGGTCACAAGGTCTGTATGGTTGATAGGGGTCAAAGGTCACAGTGGGTCTGGATGCAGACAGACAGTGCTAGACTAGACATGTCAAGATTACGTTTCATATCGAAAGCGTTTTGGGACCCTACCTTAGATCCGAAATTGGAATTCTGCTTTGGGCCTAAACAGTTTAAATCCATTTACCAACAGCGTCAAATTAAACCTTTCCCTCTCCATGCCGCTTTTGGAAATGTAACTGATCTGATTATGAGTGATTGACCTGTAAATTATAGGCAGAAATATATATAAACGCTCCCTATATATCAGGTGACATATTCCACTGCAGTTTTGAGTGATAGGAGAACAGTTTCCTGAGCCAAATAAATCCCCCATGAAATATTGCGAGGAGCTTTGGAGGACACAGATCTGGTAACAATTACACTTGCTTGAGAAACGCATGAAAACGAACAATATTTTATACATTTTGGGGGATTTTCTTTTCTTTCTTTTTTTTTTTTTTTTACAGTGAAAGCACAAGAAACGCCGTCCTTAAAATGTATTAATTCACATTTGAACACCATGAATAAACATAACGAATCCATTGTAGCGAGTGACTGCTGGTGATTTTGAAACCGGACTCATAACCAGGCAAATTATACTCAACACTGACAGTGAACAAATCAAAAGTTTGCATTCACTCCAATTAATGTTGTCAAGGCACGGGGCCTATCCATGTCACGAGCGCAGTCGTTCCAGACGTCTGCTGCGGTGACAGGCAAAACAAACCAACAGCTAATCACGAAAGGAGCCAACAATATTTCAACAACAGCTTATTAAAAAAGCGGAGTCATGTTGAGTAAGGGGACAAAGTATACTAATACTTGTCCCGAAGGAAACTCTTGCTAAACTTCACCATGACTGTCAACAGCACCGCCCTTTCACAGAGATATGTCTGTTCTGTTCAAATTAGCCTTGCTGTATATTTATTACTGTCTAAGTGGTCCATATGATTATCTCAAGCATAGAGTACCTGGATGATTGTCTACAGATGAACCTCTAGACCAACTTAGACATTGTTTGACAGAGAACTCCATTGTGACTCCACAACCAATAAACCGTTAAGGGTGTAAACCAAAACCAGATGGGTCGAAAGCGATATATGAACCCAGACTTTACAAGCGTTATCATAATGTCAACAGAAAGCAGCACCTAGACTGACCACATGAGCAGGGGGAGGGGGGGGAGTGAGGTGGGGGGGCCGGGCGAGGTGTAAAACTCACTGTTGCTGGACGTGCTGGGGTCGGACGACGTGGGGCGACTGCTTGACGGTCAGTCGCATCTGGGGCACGTTGCTGACCGGGGCGGGAGCGTAGCCCTGGGCGGGCACTTGCTGGGGTATGGGCCGCTGGGGTGCCGTGTGGCCGTTTGTATGTCCGTTGGTGGGGCCGCTGCTGTGGCCGTTCCCAGGCAGGCCCGGAGAGGAGGAGGTGGGCGCAGTCTTCTGCTCACATGCTTTGCCCTTTGAGCCTGGCTTGCAGACGCAGAGCTGCGGCCGGAGGCACATTCCTCCGTTCTGGCACTGAGGCATGCAGTTGGCTGCAGAAAAAAGGGGACAGAAACCGAAAGGGAGGATGTGATGAAAGACGATGTGAATGTACTATACTCATGTACCAACATACAGACAGACGGGGTAGCGTACACACACACAGAAATATATGAACAAACGCAACGACATACAAAGAACACAAAATACGCACGCACGTACACACAGACACGTAAAATTCCATTAATATGAAGTCATCTTTGGGAGACCCACGGTGGCTATTTATAATCTTTAATTGAGGGAACACATTCACATCCGTTATTTGCGGTCCTGCAGTCATGAGAATGCCTTGCGCTGCCGCCACAGCGAGAAGATCTGGTTTCGATTCTTGCTCACGGCATTGTTTGGTGCTCAGGTTGGTTAGCTCCTGTCTGTGTGAAGTTTGAAGGCGCGCTCGCGTGTGTGTGTGTGTGTGTGTTCCAAGTGTCGATGCACCCTGCAGTGTGTGCGTCTTGAGTTGTTGATATGCTATTCTTCTCGTTCTGAATGGACAAGTCTTGACCAACTGTGGTTTAAACATCTAAGCAGTTCATGTGAATATCAACTCTGTGGTTCCCAAGGGTGTGAAATGAACCCTCGCACCCATCCCAACTGCCTTCGGTGACATCATAAGGTGAGATGTGGCATACAGTGCGAGGGAAAAGAGATACAGTACAGAGAATTTGGGAGGAAAAAAAACACGCAGAGAAAAATAGTGTGTGTATATATAGATATGTATCTATATATCTTTGCCTTTGTACAGGAGGCTGGCAGGTAGCCTGTAATTACACTGGGCTCCATTCTCTAAAGGCACAGGACTGGGACTGTCATTTCTCAACTACAAAGCCTGCCTCACGGCTTGGGCGGCCCGAGCTCGCACACACACAGTCCAACTGCTCTCAGGCACACCACACTAACTCCAGCTATACCAAGGAGCTCACTAAGGATACAGGTCAGTGTATGTAGAGTGTGCAGTGTGTAGTCAAGGAGAGGAAATGAGTGCCTTGCCCCTCCCAGATTCCAGTGGGGGTCCCCCGCGGGCGTGCCTTGCTATGCTACGCTCGTGTCACACTCTGCTCGTTAGCCTAATTAGCACCTTTTGATTTGTGAAAGTGATTAATGAGAGTGTCCAAAAGCGCTTCAAAAGGCAAGTCATGCACCACCCAGAAGAAAAATCCCTTGTCTTCCCAGCAGTCACACTGGAAGCGCAAAGCAAGCGACCTAATGAGCGCATGCTGAACAACAAGAATCCCCCTGCCCTATCCTGCGTCTTGGGGCGATTACATCAAAGATGACATCATACTTGTCGTTTTTTCCCCCCACGCTGTTGAGTTATGTTTGTGTTTCAACATGCCCCCAACCTATCATTTTCCACTCAGGGCACAGCTTAGGGTTTTTTTGTGCTTTCTTTTCCAACAAGCATAAATATTTCTGGCTCCCCCTTGCCTCTGCCCTGCACCTTTGCTGGACCAGAGAGAGGCTGCCATCTGTTTTGTGAATAGGTCTCTCTCTCTCTGAGACCAAGGTAAGCTACACAAGAGCACTGTTCTATGACAAGGCCAAAGGAGTGAGTGATGCAGATTTAACTGTTAGCTAGGGAAGGAAAGTAAATCATACAAGGTGACTTTCTGCTCTTTGATGAAACGACACCACGACCCCCCTTAAAAGATCATTTCCATTTGGCAGTTTAGAAAGGACCCAAAGCATGCACAAACACACACGTCTAAGCTTGTAGCACACCATTCGAAAAATGCCCTTGCTTGTTTTCCTCAAATATTTTGACAATGATTCCGTTTATTCATATGGATGTCTGGTATCTCACTGGTTCTTCTTGGCTAGAGATGGTATTATCTATCCCCTGGCTGGACTCGTGTCTCCATAGCACTAGAAGCAACAGAAAGGACATCTCTAAGGGTGTACAAAAGGAAAATATTTCCTATGCAGGCCATGGGCAGTTTAACTGTGAAATAAACAGCGTTCATGACCCGCGTCATTCCCATGCACTGACATCTTGGTATATTCAAGAAAAGTAAACCATTTTCCAAACATCTTTTCCCTCTTTCATACTTTCTTCAAAAATCTGTCTGTCCGAACTGAGTATTTAGGACAGAGGCAGCAACGCCGGGCTACATGCCGACTCAAGCAGTTTCACCCTCAAAAGCCCCACGGCCATTTCTATTAGTCCAAATTTTTGCATCAGTGCAGGCGTTGAAATGGGGGTGAATTCAGTAGCTGTGAAATCAATGGGAGAGACCATGAAGGTTTTGAAAAGAGCTGGACAATACAGTTCACTAGGCATGCGGAGAAAGCCAAGTCGATTAAGACATTCCTTATTGCTGGGTATTGTGTTCCAATGTAGTCTTCACCCCACTTAACCACATACAGCTCTTGAACGAGTTTCCCCCCCCAACGGAAGAGGGCTCTTGTGACTGTGGAAGTTGCCCTCAATCAAGATGAGTACTAAAAAGCAAGCGCTCGGATGAGGGGGAACACAGGTCCAATTCCTCGCAATCACTGCCTGGTTTTCCATAATCTATCAGACAGACTGACTGGTTCGGTTAATAAGAATGACACTCCACCTTCGCTCTCTCTCTTCCCTTAATCCATCACATTTTCTTGCTCTCTCGGGTAGAAAAAGCAAAGAGGGCGGGCGAGCGAGCCAGCCTGTTCTTGGCAAGCCTCCATGTTCGCAGAGAAATGCAAACTATGCATACGGTACATAGATAGGAGACGGAGAGACTAAACACATACCTGGAGGCTCTAAGTAACCAAAGCAACCCAGAAAGAAAACCTGAAGTAATCAGGAGCAGAGAGCCTGGACAGGAAGTCTAAAAGAGAGAGAATCCTGGCCTGGGAGGAACAAGGAGAGACCAAGACAGCAGGATTATTAGGTACAAGGAGTGTTCACCAACCGCGGGCCGCAGCGCTGGAGATAGGAAGTGGGCTTACCTACAAAAGGTCATGAAAAGACTCTTTGAAGTCATTTAAAAGGAATCTTTAAAGCAAGCTCACACTAAGCAGTTTTACTGTTGCGCTTGACTTTCTGAAGGATGTTTTGACCTGTTCGGACTCATCGTATCGTAGGTCTCCCACATAAGAGAACGTCTTAGCTTTGAGAGGATGGGAAGTAGTTCTGGAGGCACAAAGACACTTTTGTGAGTCGGTCCCATCTACATAACGGTCTGGCGACCTCATGTCTTCTCAACGCACGTGAGGTCAAAACCATAGGAGCGTGACAGTTTAAACATATAGAAAAAAAAGTCTAACTCATATCAGGAAGTTCCAAGACGCCTACGGTTGTATTTTTTCAAGAGAACCTTCGTGAAAAATGAAGACGGTTTCTCCATCGTGCCGTGCAGCAAAAGCCGAAAGTGAAATATTTTCATGTTCTGTTTTGTCTGGCCCGCTCTGCTGACTTTCTGGTTGCGCTCGGTGAAGGGAGAAATGGGTTGGGCAGGTTTTCAAAGCTAGCAATTACCATGCAGGTCCAACAATGTGCACAGCCCCGACAGAGTCCAATGAAAGCATATAGGGATTGATTGGCCATGAGGAAGGCGGTGGCAGAAGTCCCCACTGCGCTGATCAAGAGACACCAAAGACGATTTCTTTGAAAACAAACCAAACGCCAAGTAATCGGAGCGTGTTGTATGACTATACTGTACGACAGTTAACTCCGGTTATCCCTTATGTTTCGCGTGGAAGACTCCTGGGTTTCTCGTATCTGGTTGGTGGAATTGTTCACACTTAGGGTTGCGCCTGAAGGCATCCAGCCTGCGAGCTGAAACAAATGAGCTTATTCTCAATTGAAAAGCAAGTGAGTGTATTGGCAATGACACTATTCTACTTACTGCGTTTGAAGATAAACGTTCAGACTGCCACTTGTCTGAGACGGGCCTCAGTTCACTGGAAACAGAGCAGTGACTATGCTCTTCCACAATTAAATAATCACAAGCTATTTGACAGTACCTCATGAGTGTCTGGAATAGACTGGATGAATACTTGGAATATTTCCCCGTCGTTACAATTGAATTACAGCTCTTTAAACGAACTAAGGAGTTTGTGTATCTGAATCACATGCCGTCTGTGGATGCAATAAAACAGACCAAGAACACTGGAACATGAGAAATTAGCTCATCCAACGTAGCGTTATAGTCTGTAAGTAATGTTCACGATAGCTTGATGATTATAAATACTGTTGTTGCCTCATTGCTGGCCATGGAGAAATGGACTCAAGTTCTAACACAGAGATGCTTTTTTGTTTTTGCGGAGCTCTAATGATGCTTTAAGTGCTGGATTCCCTTTGTCCTTAAGAGTTGTTAACTTGGGCTATGTAATATATTGCCTGTGGATTAACACAGAGAATTAAACAGGATTTAAAACAGGTTACCAGTAGGGCATGGCGTGATTTTCCCCCAAGCAACTCACAAGATGAAAAAAAAACCCCGGCCTTGGTGGGAGGTTGGAGGCTTCGACGTGACTGACAAGCTGAAAGAACACTTTATGCACAGTGGCTACTGAGCCACGTGTCAGGTGTCGCCAGAACAAACAGAATTCATTTCTATTAAGAAACTCTTTTGTTAGCGCTTTCAGGGGTGGTTGTACAGGGAGGGGGTGCGTCTCGAAAACCAAGCTCCATTAAACCTTTTGCGTGGTGAATTTATAACCTAGTCCATCTTCCGTGACAGGAGAGGTGGGGAAAAGAAAAGAGCTGATGCTGAAAAACTAATTGAGCTAAAGATATATAGGGATATGGAGAGCACTCCATAAAAGACATGACTAACTATGGCCCGGGAATGACTTATTATCATATTTTTCCATATTCTCAAAAACAAGCTCATATTAGAGAAGGC
Organism: Plecoglossus altivelis; assembly: GCA_036571765.1. Classification (NCBI taxonomy): domain Eukaryota; kingdom Metazoa; phylum Chordata; class Actinopteri; order Osmeriformes; family Plecoglossidae; genus Plecoglossus; species Plecoglossus altivelis. The sequence goes on along the minus strand of BROE01000016.1, from coordinate 7,370,196 downwards.
GGGTGGAGGGGGGGGGGGGTACAAGAAAAGGTCCAGCATGTGTATTGGTCACTTACTATCAATCATAGACGTATCATTCATCACATTCATTTCTATTTTCTCCAGCAGTCCATAGTTACAGATTAATAGTTTAATGTGACAAAACACCTCTCCACACAGCGGCTCCCTCTTGTTCGACACTTGAAATATTATCGCTGTGAGCAGTGGAAACTCATTCAAATGAGCGATGACCAGTGTGCGACCCTACGTGCGAGTTCAAGATGGAAGGACGCGTGGGCATTTTCTCTTAAAAAATGGACTTTCATGTAAATCTGCTCGAACAAAAAGACCCTCCAAACTCTTTTTACTACTATAACGTACAGCAGTCTGATCGTCTGCAACATTTCATCTCTAATTCCAGGCCTGTCCTCCCCTTAACTCCTGCATCTGGCTCGGGAGAGTGGAACTCTGGTCCTCACATCAAAAGAACCCATGAAAGCAGTGGGCACTGCAGGAATGTCCACTATTGGTTCTACTCCAGGAAGTGTTGCGCTGCACTTCCTGTGCCCATGTAAACAGGAGCATTCCCCGGGGCATGCCTGCCCTCGTCTCCCACCCTGCCGCTGAACCGCAGCAGCAGGGCACCAACGACAGAGGCAACAGCTACACAGTCCAGTGGTGGGGAAATCCAATCAAGAAACAGGAGCTCCCATGACCAGCAGACAACTGACATTGAATTATGGCCTGCTAAACAAGGGACAAATATACAAAAACCAAATAGAGCAAAACACAGAAACACACTCACGCAGACAGACAGACAGACAGACACAGACAGCTCCCCTTGGCTCTCTAATAGTATGTAACGAGCTGGCAAAGGCTTCACCATCGGATAAGAAAGCAATCTGCAGCCGGAGCGGCCTGAGCCAAGAGGTATAACACGCTCCAAAACCTGTTGGATTTTTTTTCTTCTCAAGGCCCTAAAGTCCACTCCCCATCCAGCCTCACGCCCAGTCATTCCCATGCAATAACAGTGTTCTCATGACTCTGCAGTGGCAGGGCCAGAACACTGACAGTCTAGTCATTGTCTCCCAGGTGGGCAGTCACAGCCACAGCAATGCCAGTTATTTATACAGAGCACAGCATAGAACACCGCTGTTCTCCTATCTGTCACTACGAATCATGGGAAGGCGCCTTTAGAACATGGGCTAATTATATTTATATATTATGTGTAGGCTTGGATGAGGTGCCAAGAAGCGGAGAGGGAGCTAGGGACAGTATAGCGGATAGACTTGTCTCGGTATGATGCTGGGATTCTAGCCAGGCGCTAGCACATGAACAAGGGGAGTAAAGACTAGTCTGCACTTTTTTCCCCGCAGTGAAGAAGCAGTAAGGTGCCAGATCAAGAAACATTTTGAGAAGAATTCGATGAATTCAAGGCCGCTGTCAAGCACTGGAAAGCACATTTTGGGCGGCTGAAGCTGTTGGCTGGTGTTCAGGGGTGGCTGTAGCGCTGTGGTAGTGTGTGTGTGTGTGTTTACTGTACACTCACGCTTGGTGCAGCGTTGTGATCCAGGGGCCTTACTCCATCCGTGACAGCACTGCCCTCCACAGACATTCACCCTGCAAATACACCCACACACAGAGAGAGAGAGTGAGGGAGGGAGAGGAAGAGAGAGAGAGAGAGAGAGAGGGAGAGGGAGAAACAGAGAGATGGAAAGAGAAACCGAGAGAGAGGGAGAGAGAGAGAGAAACAGAGAGAGTGAGAGAGAGAGAAACAGAGAGAAGAGACACTGTCATAAACACAAACCCACTTGGGTTTAGATATCAACACACCCCAGTAACAATAACAGATGCTAAGTCTCACTCAATACTAGGCACTCAAAGACCTAGTGTTTGATACTAACTATCATGCAGGCCCTCCTGCAAGCTCACTGGCATGTTTTAGCTGAGTAACAACCTGTCCCCTCTAGCCTAAGGTGACCCAGTCATACATGGAGTTACATTAGTTGTGGTGTTTGGAGTTTCCTTTCATGGGAGGTGAAGTTCAGAGCGCCTGGCTACAGTTCAAAGTGAGAGAGTGTGCTTACTAGTGACACATTTGAGGACCCAGGCAAGGGCCAAGAAAAATTAGGTCATAGTCCTGAACATGGATTGACGCTTCTAATGACAATACATTATTTCGTGTCTCTTCACATAATTGATTTACTTAAATGGGAAACCCTACGAAGGAGTTTGGTGTACTTAAGCGCGGTGCCCCTATATCAAGTCGTCAAGAAAACCCAATTCAACTGCCATCAGCACTGAGTATTTCATACGAGAAAAAATAACTTTTCTGTTTGACGACTTGTTTTGGACACTGGTTGTAGCGTTCTCCAAAGTTGGCTGCAGAGGAGAATGATCTCACAGCAATTATCTCACAAACGTCAGTCATGTAAAATGAAATCATATAGGTGTCCACTAATTTCCCTTACCCTGACAGTTTCATTTGGTGATTCTGATGAACGTTGTGGCTGGTGTGCCGAATGACTTGCTGATGCTGCGTAAACTGGGTGTCCTGCCGAAGCGGGATTGGATTCGCTTGGTTTCCCATCCTGCGGGTTCGGACTTGGCCACCGAAACTTGACGTGAGCTCCACATTGTATGAGTGGGGCTGTCCCGTGGCACCGGAGCGCGATGAAATGGAACTCACATGCACCCTGTCCGTACCGCTCGGTCCTGGCTGCAACACGTAAAACCTCCTAAAACCACTCTGATCCGTGGAAATAACTGCCGGGGAAACGAATAAACCTATTGAAAATATGAGGTCCCATCTAATCCAAGCCATATCAACTCCGTATCCGTTTGAAAAGAGATGACCTCAAACTTTGCTAGAATTTCCTCGGGGAGGGTCTGATATAGCTTCAAGTGCGCGCGGTCCGTATGTGAAAAATAAAACTCCTGTGACTTTATCGCAAGTGAAATTCTATGTCCCTGAGCATATTCGTCTAGCCTGCGTTATCCAGCCCGAAGGAGAAAAAAAATCTATCAACGTAGGCTTAATTACTAAAAGTCCAAACTTAAATATGACATGTAAAACGTTAGAAAGGGTGTAAAATAAAGCCCTGCTTTATTCCTGCGCAGGACAGGGGGGAGCTGGGCAGCAGATGTTACGGCTGCTATGGCTACGTCTGTGCGATACTTTACCCCGTAGATGAGATTGAAAACTCTTTAAAAGTTTCACTGTGTAAGGGCAGGAGTTAGTGTCAGAACTGAACAGCCAATCTCCGACAGACATGACGTCAGGAGGAGTGGGACGCGAACGAAGGGGCTGAACCCTAAAAGTTTTGGAGCTGTAGGATCCTACAATTGCCCTAAAAGTCTCTTGGAATCTCTCTATTCTTGAAACAGTCTCAGGTGCGCCTCCGATAAACGGACACATCAGAACTCCAACGTAGTAAAGTCTTTGCTTAGAAAGACATGAGCATACCCCTCTCTCCTTCACTTTTTTAGCTAATAGTCTAGTCAGCCCATAGGCTACAGCTCTAACGCAACTTTTTAGTAGGTTCCGGTTATACTGCTACAATATGAAATGACATTACATTCTTATGATGGTTACAGTCCCGCAAATGCAAATAGACAACCAGTGTTCATATATTGGAGCAAAGTATTTATGAAGCCACGTGCGCACCATCATTTATCCAACTACCCACGTGAAGTTGCATACTTATCCAGTTAATCAAAGGGGCTTTCCTCCATGCGATTCAACTTTTCACGCTTGTCACGCCGAGAGCTCTCCTCCTACACTGATAGGTCAGCATACGAACAGCCACTTTACATGGTTTTGCAGTGAGTCATTATTTGGGAGACTACAGAGGACTATTGGACTGCGACGAGTTCATCGAAGACTTTTTCAATTACAGAGTCAGCAGCTGACGTTACCGTTGTCCGTCTCCACCCATAAGAACGTGAACCCTAGGTCCCCGTTGTCTGCCAGTGGGCGCAGTGATACAAACTCTGTTCTTTGCAATAAGAGTGACACATTCAATGAAGATATAGCCCCCGCGCACGCGCGCACGCACGGATCTGAGGGTCGCTGGAGACAGAGGTGTCATGTTTTCTTATTTATAGTTAGAAATAAGTAGAAAACCTTCAGCTCTCCAAAAAGTGCAGGGCAAGACAGAATGGGAACCGTTGCTTTGAAGTCGACCCACACAGGGTGATGGTAACCAGAGCCGCGTCTGGTAGAGGCGCATCCGCTTTGAGGGGGACCAGATATGTGGAGAACACAGGGTGAGGCTCCAAAAAGATTACACACACAATGTGTAATCACCCAATGATGCAATTTCAAATAGCTGGAAGAGAACGCAATCGCCCAAGTGGCTGTTATGAATCTGGGTCAGGATTTATGGTCTAGAACTGTCTGCCTGCCCGATGAGGCTATCAGCAGTTGTGAACAAGTCCAAATTAGTCAGGACTGAGGAGGTTTAGAAGAGCGTTAGAATGGAAACGATGCTTACGTCTCCGCCTCTAAAACATCACCTGTTAAATGACTGGATCAGGTACAGCTGTGTACAGGAACATCTTCTCTAATAGGTTACAAGCTCTAAGCTAACCAGGGGGGTCTGGTCCATAAAGCCAGTTTCCGGGCTTATGTCGGGTTCTTTCCCAGACGTAAGCTTGACTTATTCGGTAAACTGGCTTTATGGACCAGGCCCCCCTGGTTACCTCAGGCCTTGTTTCCAGAGCACACAAGCCTGAACCTTAACAGTCCCGGGACGTCTGAAAAGGAAAATCAGTACACCTGTGAATTACTCCGATTGAAAATGTCAAGGACTTCAAGTGTACCTGTCATGGTTTTGTTTTCATAACAGGTACAATTTCTGGACTTGTTAAAGACTGTTAAGGACTGATATCAAATCCATCTTAAATGCCAAATAAAACGTGATACGTAGTGAATAGCCTCCAGTTGGGCTACTCTGGTCCATTCACATCGCTCCCGGTCAGCGACGATGATGATCTCACTCTGGTATTTCAGCTGCAGAAGGCAGCCCTGTAACGATGTCTGGTCGTCACTGAGAAACTGCAGGAATGCAGGGAGCGAGAAGGGGAGGTTCAGGCCAGACAAGGGCGGTTTGTTTACCCACATCAAACAGGCCCCTCGGAGGGGCTGAGGTAACAGCAGCGTTAGTGCAGTGATTTACTGTATCTATGTGCACACCTGTAGAGTTACATCAGGGTTCAAATGCATAAATGACAACAGCGCTGAGAGTAGTTGCAGTTCCTCGTTTTCTCTTTAATGACGGACATTTTGGGGGGTCATTGGGTTGCTATGGAAACATATTTGACAATATGAGAGATGTCATACAATATTCAAGTCAAGCAGAACTGCTAATATATTTTATCCTTAAAAAATATTTTTGAAACACAATTTAGTGCATGAATCCAAGTATTTGGAATAGTGTACTATTCCAAGTGAGTCCTCAGACAGGCCTTAGACTGGCCTTGAACACATTGTAGAAGCTTTGGAGGAATAAAGCTTTTGTTTGTTTTCGCCACGACATCTGGAAGTTTGACGACTTGAGAACCTGAACAGTGGCGAGCAGCCTATCCATCAAGCCTCACAAAGTCCCATTTCTCTGGGAGCTCCGACAGTCCTTCCCTTGAGAGCGGGGCCAAGGCGCCAGGCATGGCTCTCTACAGCTCGTACTACTGACAGAACAGTCCAAGCAAAGGCAAACATCATCGTCTATGATAGCTATGAAAAGACAACAGAGATAAAACAAAAAAAGCTATGTCAAGGTCATTATCCTTTGGGAAGGAAAAACATATCTGTGCTGGAGATTCTTTAAATAGTTTCCCCGGCGCTCCAGGGCATGCTGATGAGGAGCTAGTGTCTGCCCGTGTGTGTATGTGTGTACTTCAAACGGGCAAATGTGTAAGAGGGAGCATGTAGGAGCTTGTGTGTGTGTGTGTGTGTGCCTGCCTACACAACAGTTGGCGTTTGAGCAGAGCGAGGGTGTGAATGTGTGGGAGTTCAGCAGGATGACACTTTCACGGCCCGCTGGCTCCGAGGTGATGAACGTCCGCACGGTGCCGGCTGCTCCTCCGCTCTCCCTCTTGACACCTCCTCATCTCTCCCTCCTGACACCTCCTCGTCTCTCCTGGCCCGAGCCATCCACAGCTCAACCATCTGACTAGGCTCTACTTCTTGGGAGATGCGGGGCTAGGTGGGAGGAGGGGGGGGGGGGGGGGGGGGGGGGGGGGCAATTCAAGGCTCGGTTTTGTGACCATAAGGCAACTTTATAGAAAAGGCACAAGGCAATTTCGATAGAATTCCGGAAAGTTCTTTTCGGGTTTGTTGGACTGGAAATGTGTGGCTCAAGAGATATTGACTGTATTTATTATTATCATAATTTTTAACAGTGAGGAGAGGACTGTCTGTTCAACGATAGGCTGGCTACAGTAAAAAAAAGGGGTTTGTCGAGAAATAATCAAGCCGATTGGCCACGTAGTTGTTCGCCAAGGTCCTGCAGCTCAGCGATGAGCTTCTCCAGCTCTTCAACGTCGCCCTTCAGTTCATCACGGAGATCTCCCGTTGTGACGTCAGTGTGGAGTTGCTGCAGAGATTACAGGTACAAAACATTGAACTGAAACACTGAAAAACGAAACATTCATACACAATGAAAACATATGAAGACAAGAGGCTCTCCTACTGCTGACTTCATTTGTTTCTAGAACACCAGGCCCAAGTGCATCTATCTAACAGCCAGTTCTATCCTAGTAGAAGGCAGAAGCCCTGCTCCTAGTGGAGGGCTGATGTTGGTGGGAAACTGAGCTGGACCGAGAGGAGGAAGGGGGCCCGGTACCTTGGCTTTGGTGACCAGACTCCTCAGGCTGAGGCGGGAAGACGACAGCATCTGCAGGGCCTCCTGAGGGTTGCTCTTCATCTTACTGCAGCTGACGCACACTGGGGAGAGAAGACCGAGAGGACGTGTCAGCGCTCCCTGGTGATCGTGCGCGAGCGAGAAGCTGAGAAACTGTCACCGACTGGTGTCTTTAGGACCCAGCGGACCGCTGGGCCACACACGGGGCTTTGGGAGCGCTCGTGCTGCGGTCAGAGGTAGCCCGGAGTCATGTGCTTCAATGGGAAGGATGATGATTGGGTTAGGGTTAGGGTGAGGGTTTAAGAGGTTGGGGGGTCTTCAGGGGCCCATGCCAGGGACCCCGTTAACCCCTGGGCATATGCATGACTAACACATCCAGCATGGACAGAGTGAGAGAAGAAAACCACATACATGGTGGGGGTAGGGAGACAGGGAGAGGGGGGGAGGGAGAGAGGGAGAGTCATTTCTCCTGGAAGGAGTTAATGAGCACTAGCGGCAGTGTGCCTCATGGCACTGTAATTTTTCAGGCTGACCGTGTGTGTGTGTGTGTGTGTGTGTATGTATGTGTGTGTGTGTGTGTGTGTGTGTACTGGACAGAGGGGCCTGGGGAGCTTGAAAATTATTAATTGGAGCGCAACCTTTCCTCAATAGTCGTTTAATCACTCCCATGATCACTGTCCCTGACAACACGATCAAAATGTCTTCCATAAAAGCTCCACTTCAGTGTCAGACGGCCCTTAAGCAGCTCTCCATTCAGGTTGATTAGACACTATGAATATGCTATTAGACTACAGTCGTATCCAATCCATTATTATTTTCAAACGGCAGCTTGCCAGTTGCACCTTGATATGTATTCTCCCCTAGGTCTACTGAGCCGTATCCTTCAGCGGTTCCACGGGGCCATCCCGTTCCTGGATATCAGCCTCTCTGCGAGGGACCTGCCTCCAGCCCAGCTGTGTTCCTGGGGCGTGGAGGTGTGTGGGGATGTTGATAGGGCTGTTTCCCAGCCACGCCGCTCCTTCTGTCCCGCCGTTTATCCTCCAGCTTTTTATCTTCCTTTCGCACACGAGGAAAGAAAAACAAAACGCCTGAAGCCCCCCTCATCCCCCCTCTCTCCCCCCCCCCTCCTCCTCTGGATGCCTCTCCACCACCAGAAAAGGTCAAAACACTGATTTATGGTAGCAGTGCTCTCTCTCTGTCTCTCCTCTGTCTCTCCTTTCTCCCCCCTCCTCCTCCATCATCCCATCTCTTCCTGGCTTGGTGGCTGCTGGGGCCCGGGTCCGTCAGAGGGATTAGAAGGCTGAGTGATGAGGCTGGGGAAGAGAGGGTAGGTGGGGGTGGGGGTGGTGGTGGTGGTTCCGAGACATTAGCCAAGCCACGCCCCCCCTCTTTATAAATCATTAATATAAACTGTTCTCCGGTGCTTTGGTGAAGGACACAGGGTGTTGGGTGGGAGATGGTGTAGTAGATTCATCCCGTGGTGTGTGTGTCCGTGTGTGTGTGTGTGCGCGTGTGTGTACATGGGTGTGGTACGCGAGAGATCAGGGGTGCGATGGGGGACGGACTGTGTGACCTGAGTGAAGATGAGCGCCAGCAGCCAAGGGAGAACAGCTTCATCCACATTGCTATTCCTTCCATGTCCCCCCCCAGTCCTGTCCTGTCCCGTCTCTGTCCGCCCCTGATGTTTAATTCAACACTGTGTCCAGCGGTAATGAAAATCCTGGGGATCTAGGAGATTAACAACTTTACTGCAGGTGCGCTATAGGACACTCTCTGGCATCTGCCTGCTGTCCCCAGCAGTCCCCCCCCCCCCCCCCCCCCCCCCCCCTCCCCCCCAGCCCAGGCACCTCTGCGGGGGCCTAATTGTTTCGCTGGGGCGAGGGGGTGGGGGGGTGGTAGCTCCGCAGAGGCCAGCAGGGCAAGCGGCTTGTTTGTCTTCTTTCTACTCGTTCAGGTGTCTGTCATCCATCATCCCTCCTCCCCCTCCTCTCCACTGTCAGCCGGCGGCTGCCGCTCCGGCCTGGGGAGACGTGACATTAAGCCTGATGGAGTGTGCGCCCCGCGGGACTCTGGGAACACGCCACGCTCACGTGTGGTGCTGGGCAGCAGTGTGGTTTGTCCCGCTGCCCGTTCTCACGTAGGGGGGCGGGAGGGAGCGTGTGAGCGGAGGTGTGCGTGTGAGCGGAGACGTGCGTGTGAGCGGAAGTGTGTGTGTGTGTGTGTGAGCAGAGGTGTGTGTGTGTGTGAGCAGAGGTGTGTGTGTGTGAGCAGAGGTGTGTGTGTGTGTGAGCGGAGGTGTGTGTGTGTGTGAACAGAGGTGTGTGTGTGTGTGAGCAGAGGTGTGTGTGTGTGTGTGAGCGGAGGTAGATCCTCACCGTTGCCCATGTCTATGGCTCTCCTGATCACCTCCTTGAAGGTCCCCGTGTCCTTTTCCCAGCCGCTGGCTTGCATCTCACACCGGTGGGCCTTGGAGAGGAACTGCAACGCCTGGTTAACACACACACACCCACCCACTAGTGAGGGAGGGTAGAGGGGTGGAGAGTAGGGATGGGATGGGAGGTATGGGGTGGGTGGGGCTATGATAGATGCCACAGCAGGGCCAAAGACTACAAGGTCGGAAAAAGGCGCTCCTGTCATGATTAAGGAACAGTTTCATCAACACTCTGCTGCGTGTGACATTTACACATGGGACACATCCATCACTGCCAAGGCAACGTGCCATAGCGTGAAATTAATTCGCCCAACGTATTCCTTGATATCGCCTATCAGTTATAAATGAGCCTATAAATAGCTTATTAACTGGTGCAGAGTTCATTAACCGAATCACTTTTTCAGTGTCCGGAATCCTATCCGGCCCCGTCTCATCTGATCAGCGTTGTTAGAGAACACCGTCTCCTGGTGGGAGCAGGACGGAGGCCAGATAAGGGAAGGTTAAGAGCGTCCCACGCCGGGCGGAGCTCCTGGGGTTCTCAGGGTAAAGGGCGCTGTGGAGCGAGAAGACCCACTGACCTTCTCGTTGTCCTCTGCGTCGGGGCTGCGTCCGTCGCCGTAGATTTTGGCGTACTGCGTCCATATCTGGGCGTCGGTGGGGTGGCGAGCGGTGGCGCGGCCAAGAAGCTCCTGGACTTTGGAGCGCAGGGAGGAGCTGGTCTCCCCGTGGCTGTCTCTGAGGTCCTCCACCACCACCCGCACCAGGATCTCCAAGATCTGCGCACACACGGGAGGGGAGGACATGAAGGTTCTGCTGCTGTGGGGGGTCCTGCTAGGTGGTGCGGTTTGCGCGGCTAAAACGCCATGTTTGTTCCAGTTAAACCTAAATATGATATGCTTGAATCACAGTATGTTTCGTTCAAGTCCACTGAAATGCAGATCCTGAGGCCTTGAGCTGGGCTTGAGTTAAAGCCTCAACACGCTGTTTCACTCAGCCTGCCCCATGCACTCCCATGCTGTGAACTAAAGAGTGCCTCCATATGGTTCTATTAAAAGAGTGTGTGCGAGTGGGCGTGTGAGAGGGTGTGTGTGTGGGGGGTGGTGGGGGGGACGATGGAGGACATTGGAGGAGGAGGAGGGGAGAGGGGTGGGGGGTTGTTAATAAGTGGTTGACTAGTGACCACAGTGGCTCACACTGCGCATCCTCTCGCCCTCCCCCCATATGTCTGGGTGGCATCAATTTCAATCTGCCTGTCGGTGTCAACATTGGGACTGCTTCCACTTTTGTGACCGCCATCATCGCCGGCTGCCGTTTCACACAGATGCTTGGTTTCAGTTTCGCCCCCCCCCCCTCCGCCGAGTGTGTGGCATTTGCCCCGGTCCGATGCCATACTTTTGGCAGCGGGAGTTGAATATCGAAACTGCCAGAAATTGTTTGGCTTGTTCGCCACTGGAAAAGCCTGTGATATATGCAGAGTTGTGAGCAGCGTGCAGTACAATTAAAACAGGTTGGGTAAACAGCCAGCAGGGCCGACCGACAGCAAAACAGGACTCCAACCGGCCTCCTTTGTTTACATGTTTGCGTTAAATCGTCTCCCAAAGGACCAGCGGAGGAAGATTCATCGCCGCACTAAAACGGAGTTTCGAATTAAAAGCCAGAGCCGAACCCATGGCGAACACAAGCAGCTTGACATATGTGTTCTATAAAGCTGCACGGTGAGCAGGGAGGGGGAGAAGAGAGGGATGCTATCAGAAGGAGACATCTCCCAGGATCGCTCCATGTGCAACACTAAAACCCAGGAAGTGCTGCCGCGTTCCAGGACCTCATCCTGTCTGTCCAGGGGAATGGTATTTATGAAGCCCTCGCCGCGCGCCCAATACTGGACGCTCTGCAATCACCATGGCTGGCTCTCTGGAGGCAGGGAGGGATGGAGGGAGGGAGGGAGAATGGGACGGAGGGCAGGGAGGGAGATGAAGAGTGGAGGGTAGGTGGGAACAGAAGACTTGTGATGCCTCAAGTGTGTGTGTGTGTGTGTGTTTATGGTGTGTGCGTGTAGTCTGTGATCTGTCTCAGAGTAGTTTGTGTGATGCTGTGCGCATCCCTGTCAACCCCCTGTTCTGAAGGGCCTCCATGAGCTGCACCGCCCAGTGACACAGCCATCGCTGTGACACAGCCCGCCCAGTGACACAGCCCGCCCAGTGACACAGCCATCGCTGTGTGCAGGTGGAGGTGCATGAGGAATCAGCATAGGTATCTAAACCCACTGGACACACTACAGGCTGAGATGCTCCATGGACACACGTGCTGTCTGTCTGTCAGACCCAGGTACTAACATACTGCCGCTAGCAATGCCCGTGTAGTATACAACCAAATGGAGTGAGTGTGTGTGTGTGTGAGAGTGTGTGTACTCCTGTGGGTCAGAGAGAATACAGTAAGTAGAAGAGCAAGTGTGTGTGTGTGAGAGAGAGAGAGAGAGAGTGTGAGTATGTGTGAGAGAGTGTGAGCGTGTGAGTACTCCTGTAGGTCAGAGAGGGAACAGTAAGTAGAGGAGTGTGTGTGTGTGAGACAGTGTGTGTGTGTGTGTGTGTGTTCCTGTAGGTCAGAGAGGGTACAGTTAGTAGAAGAGTGTGTGTGTGTTCCTGTAGGTCAGAGAGGGTACAGTTAGTAGAACAGTGTGTGTGTGTCTGTAGGTCAGAGAGGGTACAGTTAGTAGAAGAGTGTGTGTGTGTTCCTGTAGGTCAGAGAGGGTACAGTTAGTTGATGGTGATTCCACTCATCTGTCTCAGCCTGCTGTCACAGCTCCTAAAATAACACCTCTCCCCCCAGGGAGTCTGGGAGTGCCTCTCTACCTCTCCCTCCTGTCGTCTCCCTCCTGTCGCCCTCCTGTCGTCTCCCTCCTGTCTCCCTCCTGTCTCCCCTCAACCTCAGGAAAAAGCGGAGGCCCCCAGTTCTACAGGAGATGTGGTCTCTCTGCCTGCACTCCTCAAAGTAACATAGGAGCAGGCCGTTCTGTGTGATAAACAGACAGCTTCACTGACAAGTAGGCAAATCCACAAGGTGTCTGGGTGGTGACTCCTAAACAAGACGCTATTAAAGCGCCGACACGATCTTTCAACCTTGCCAGCCACTTATGCATGTGGGTTTTAAATCTGTGCTCCAGGCGAGCTTTTTCGGGCTGAATTCCATTCCGCTAAAAGAGTCCAGTATCTAACACCACACATTTACACAGTGTGTGTGGTCTGAAGGTGGGCCTTCTTTATCATTATCTTCCAAATCCTAACACTTCCTCTGGGTGTAATGACAGTTCTATAGTAAGCAGCTGCAGAGTACTGTACAACCTGGTACCAAGGAAGAAGCGCCAATGTCTGAAAAACAGACTTTCCTCCTCCTGCTCAGCTTTGAGCTGATGTGTCTTATCGGGCAGCTGTCATCCTAGCTGCTGGAAGTCACGGTGTGTGTGTGTGTGTGTGTGTGAGGGGGTGTGGGTGAGGAGGCGTGTGTGTGTGTGTGTGTGCGGGGGTGTGTGTGTGTGTGTGTGTGAGGGGGTGTGTCTGTGTGGGTGAGGTGGTGTGTGTGTGTGAGGGGGTGTGTCTGTGTGGGTGAGGTGGTGTGTGTGCGTGTGTGTGTGTAAGGAGGTGTATGTGTGGGAGGGTGCTGAGCTTTAATGTTGATTGGCAGCTCTCTTCTACCGCTAGGCCACCATACCACCATGAAGGTAATTTTAGCCCGGAAGGACTCTGCCATTGATCCATCTGATCCGTCTGTCCGTGGTGATGAAAATGTGTAACAAATTAAACCCTTAAATGGGACTCTTTTTTTTTGGCTTGGGTCAATGCCGAGAAAAGCGACATCTTGCAGGGGAAAGTGTATGGATTGTTCCGGAGGATTCCTGCTGTATTGGGTTAGAGTGTGAAATGAAGAGGGAGAGGATTGTGCTCCTAGTGACAGACAGGGAGAAGAAGAGAAGCAGAAAGATTGGATGTGTGTGGAGTAACCAGAGAGGATGAAGGGGAGAGAGAAAACACTGCATTTTAGAAGATGACTGATTCGTCTGCTTTTTCTGCAAAGGCAAATTGAAATAAAAAACGACATTCTTCAGTCACACAAAACAGAATCTGGGGTGTGAGACTGTGTGCAACTTCATGTGTGTATGTGTGTGTTCCTAAACCCAGCATGAGCAGAGGGGTGTGTGTGTGTGTCCAGTCCATAACTCCAGTGCCGAGATGACAGTCTCTTGCCGGACAGGAAAGGATAGGAATGGAATCCTCTGGAACCAATGGGGACTCTTCCCTCTTCAGTCGCTCAGTATTGTACGTTCTACCATCCAAGCCGGGGCGTGGGGGGGATCTAGGAAATCACGTTGAACTGAAGCGATCAACAGAAAGATCTGGGCCAGGTGGGGGATGGGATCGTCGGAGATGTTGGCTGACAAACAAGCGCTTCAAAAGAAAGCCTCTGATGGGAGCGGCGAATGTGCGGCGCTAATCGCTTCACGCCCTGTTCAAGCCACAATCAAAAGACAGTGAGTCAGGCGTTCCTAAAAATACCACCGCCAAATATATACACGCCTCTGAATGTGCACAGTTTAAGTGAAACCGCGTTTAAAGTGCCACGGGGGAGAGGTGGCACCGATTAGAACGAGGGAACGTCGCAGTCGACTCAAACGAAAATAGAGCCGGTGAACTGAGCCCGCCGGGCTGGTGGCAGAAGAAGTTCGGATAGCAGACTGCTGCTTTAAGCACTCGTAAACCAAAACGGAAACATTTGAACGGGCTGCTCTGAAGGCCACACGTCATGGGACCAAAGAGGCTGGCTTCTCCCCACGCTGACGCAACAGCAATAAGGACAGGCCAAGCAGAGAGACGAGAGAAGGGCCTTTTTCTCTTCTTTTTTTTTTACAAGAGCAAAGCATGTTGGGAAGAATGCAAATTCCGATCCCAATTCCAGCGTTGAGATGTTGCACCAGGCTGCAGGTCTGACCTTTCAAACTTGGCCTTTTTTTCTTTTTTTTTTTACGTCTCTCTTCCCCTAATTGATGAGGCGCAGGCAACTCTCCGAACAGAAATAAATCTATCGAGACTGAGAAAAATAAATTAAGAAACAGCCACAACATGAAGAAAAAAAGAGTTGGAAGATGAGAGGGAGACAGAGGGAGGGGGGGCGGAGAGGGAATGTAATGAATACAAAAACAAACTCCGTTTTGGAAAGCGGGGTAAGAAAATGAAGCGATTCTAAAGCCAGGTCTGGTGTCTGTGTGCTGAACAGAGGAGCCAGAGTGGATCGGAGCACCACAGCCTCAGGAACACACAAACCCAAAGAAGGTTCCCATTTCCTGTCTTGAGTGGCTGGTTTGTTATTTTGTACACATCCAGGTGGCCAAACAGCCATTTCCTCTTTAAAGTTAATTGCTCTAAACCAATGCTACAAGAACTGCATATATTTTCGGAATGAAATTGGAGGGGTGAAATAATATGGCGTCTTTGCTTGTTTTTTTGTTTTTTTTCGAGGATGTTGCACATTTTCTTTTATTTAGCAGGCTTGCTGAATAACATTGTGTAAGTTTGTTTTGAAATAGAAATCATCTGAAAGTGATTAATAAGCCTTGGAGGGAAACAGAACCTGGTTTATAACACAACAGGGAAATTAAAGAGGGGAATTTACAAGGTTCTTCTTGCTAAGACTCCCGTTGCAATATGCCGACGACTTAGTTCATTGCAAGGCTTGCAGAGATGAGTTTCAAGAAACGTCAGTTGAAGATATGTAGCCTGAGCAGACTGAACCAGCCAGCTCCCTTGCCCCCCTTGCCCCTCTGCCCCCAGACCCAGAGCAGCCTGAGGAGAAGAGAGGCCCTAGCAGGTGTTTGCCTGGAGCTCTTTTCCAACAGCTAGCTGGGAGCTTTGGCCTCACCCTCGTATCTCCCCAGAGATGATTCTCTGGATCTACCCACCCCTACATGCCTACTTCTATCCCAGCCCCTCATGCTTACGCTCCCTCCCTCTCAACTTTGCAACACGCCTTCTCTCTCCCTCGTGTCTCTCTCTCTCCCTCATGTCTCTCTCTCTCTCTCTTGGTCTAGGATTAAGAACTGGAATCAAAGTGGAGAAGGAAGGGAGTACACTGTGCGTGTGATGTTAAGCACCCGTATGTGCCTGTGAGACGCAAAGTACGGGGTTCAAATGATCAACGCCACGCTCTCCTGGTGGCCACAGCCGTCACCCCTGGTAACGATGGCTGTAGCGGCAGGGCACAGGGTTAGCATTAAAGACACGGCATCAAAGGCACACGGAGGTGTGACGCTGTCCTGTCCTGTCACCTAGGCGGGGCCTGGCCTCAACTTGGTTTTAATGGTGACGGATTAACAGGACTGGGTGAGCGGGCCGTTATTGAAGGTTCTGGCGACTTCCTTGATACAAGAGTCTATTAGCCTATAGTTCACAGTTCAGAGTTCATTCGTAACCCAGCTACCTGTACGTCTTTGTATTTGTCCCTGAGGTCCATGAGGCGGTGGTAGGCCTTGATGCCCTCGGAGAACTCGCCAACGTCGATGCACACGGGGAGGAAGTTCTCCCAGATCTGCCAGTGCTCGTAGTTACACTTGAGAGCCTCTTGCAGCGTTCGGAAGGCCTTGGTCCTGTCAGAGAGAACCGTGCAAAGAGAGAGAATCAGACAGAGAGAGAGAGAGAGACAGAGCGAGAAAGAGAGAGAGAAACAAGACAGAGCGAGAAAGAGGGAGACATATTGAGAAAAAGAGACAGAGAGAGAGAGAAACAAACAGCAAAAGAGAGAGAGAGAAAGTAAGAGAGAGAGAAACCGAGAGAGAAAGAGAGACAAAAATAGACAGAAAGAGGCAGAGGGAGAAAGAGACAGAAAGAGAAATAGACAGAGAGAAACAGAGACAGGAGGAGAGAGAGAGAAAGAGAGAGTGAGAGAGAGAGAGCAAGAGAGAGAGAGTGAGAGAGAGAGAGCAAGAGAGAGAGAGAGAGAGAGCAAGAGAGAGAGAGAGAGAGAGAGAGAGAGAGAGAGGAGAGAGGAATAAAGAGGGATTAATTCCAGACAAATTCACGGTGCGCTGCTTCAAATCTGTTTTACGGTTTCAAATACCTGGTGAGGAGCATTATTACAAATGACCAAACCTTTCATTTTCAAGTGGGCCATTAGAACACTTGGGTAGATTCATCATTTGAGGTAATATGCGTGTACCTCTGCCATGATGACAGCATGCCAGGTAGAACTAAGGTGTGACCGAAAGCTGCCCATGGTGTCTACCCCCCCCCCTGCCCATTTAGAGACTCCAGACACCATGCAGAATCCCAATCCTCCCACTCACTTGGATCTACGTCAAGACACACACTTCACACAGGTGTACGCAAAGACACACACACACACACACACACACACACACCTCCAGGCTCTTCAGAGAAGAGGGGGGTTTGGCTGAATTATCAGCAGCGCTAACCAGGTTTTAATAGAAGCTTCCTCGCTTTTTAATTTCAGGCCTGAAAGCACAGGGCTGATTTGAACAAGGGCTAAGAGAGAGAGGGAGAAGGAGAGAAAGAGAGGGAGGGAGGGAGAAAGAAACAGAGAGTGAGAGAGAAAGAGAGGGAGAGACAGAGAGCGAAAGAGAGACAGAGAGCGAAGGAGAAAGACAGAGAGCGAGAGAGAGACAGGGCAAGAGAGAGAGCGAGAGAGAGACAGGGCAAGAGAGAGAGCGAGAGAGAGACAGGGCAAGAGAGAGAGCGAGAGCAAGTGAAAGAGTGAGAAAGCGTTTCCCCCAGACACCCTTCCAGGTCTATCAGAGCACCTCTGTCAGGAATCGTGCTGCTTTTCAGGTGAAATAAGAGCGAGAGTGCCTGTGTGTCCTTGGCAGGAATGTGCTAATTGACTTAAGCCTGACAAAGCTGGTTAGAAACAGTGTTTTGGGGTCAGGTTGGAGGTATTTGGCACAAGCGGTAAAATCATAATGACGGTGTGATTTTACCTGAAGCGGTATAATGGTGGTGTGATTTTACCTCACTGTAACTACCCATTGGGTTTTCAGAGTCACTGCAAAGTAAGGGTATCCAGTTTACGTGCGGGGGAGAGAAGAGAGTCCGTGTCCCTCCCTGACTTAGGAGACGATCAGTGTTGGTGCGCGCTGGTGATGTTGTGTTTGATAAGTGCAGTAATGTCTTTCCTCAGACAACATCTCCACAGTCCCAGGCCTCCTCCGCTCTCCCTGACAGAGGGGCTCTTGCCCCCGGCTCTGAATCAATACTGGCAGGCAGATAGGGCCTCTGGTGTCTGAATCCTTTATACATGTGTGTGTGCGAGGAGGGGGGGGAGTGGAGTGCATGGAAGGGCCAGCGATTGAAGAGTAAAAGAAAGTCAGAGAGTGTGTGTCCGTGTGTACGTCCGTCTGTTCACAACCGTAACTGTCTAGTGTGGGACGTAGCCTGTTTGGAGGACGTTGGCTAGCTTGAGGACCTGAGGGAGACTGGTGCAGGGAGAGAATACTGAGGGCTCAGACATCAGGTTTCTACAACACTGCTTACTGATCCAATCTGCTGCTTAGTCTCTGAATCTGCTGCTTCCTTCCAATCAGTTCCCCTGAACTTGAGAAATGGATCTGGAGATCTATGCTAGTCACATTCCAGAGACCAACTTCTTAGTTCCCATAACACTGACTGAAATATTATTTTAAAAGTCCACGTGTTTAATAATGCCATTTTAGCATGGCGACAACCTACCTATCTACTTATCGTGCGATGCAAACACTTGAATTAGTCATACTCGAGTCGTGCATTCTAAACACAGGTCATATCCGATTCTCATGACTTACAAGTAGGCTGTAAAAAGACCCGTCCTGGCAGCTAAGAGTAATCAAATGCACTGTATTTACGTGCTTTTCCATCAGAACCGCCACTATGGAAGGTAGACGATAATAACTGGTGCTTCTCGTGTCCCAGCAGCCCACCCACTGCCAGCCCCCAGCTGCAGGCCCCCAGCTGCAGGCCCCCAGCTGCCAGCCCCGCCTGTTCACACTCACTTCTGACGCAGGCGAATGTAGGCTGTGGAGAGGTTGTTCCATGCCTCTGCGTTCTAAAGGAGAGGGAGAGAGAGAGAGGGGGGGGGGAGAGAACAAGCAAATGAGAGGAAGGCGGAGAAACCACAATTTATACGTTTACACACACGCAAGCGCAGGGGGGCTGTTTGGGAGGCAGAGGGGGGTGGGGGGGGGGACGAATGACAGATGGCCCCGCCCACGCAGCCCAAATGTTCTTCTGCTGGGTGCTCGTGGAGAACATTGCTTCGGAAGGCAATGGTGAGAAACAGATAAAACGCGCGCGCACACGTACGCACGCTCACACACACAAATCTCACGGATCATTAAGCTGAATTGGAATGACTGCTGGGGACCACTGGCATTCTGGCTGGGTTGTAGGCAGGGAGTGTCCCTGACTTCCAGTGTGTGACGTGTGTGTGTGTGTGTGTGTGTGTGTGTGTGTGGGCGCGCACCACTAAAGATAATAGAAACAGGAGAGGACAGGCAGCGAGAGTGAAATGGCATTGTCCCCCCAAAGCATTTGTGTGATTGAGCTCATCCCTCTGTAATGCACATGGGTGTTTGTGTGTGCGAGAACATAGGGGCCTGTGTGGGAGACAGCGGTGAGGGGGGTACTTACATCTGGCTCCAGTCCCACACACCTCTTAAAGGCCTTGGCAGCTCCCTCGTAGCCCTCCAGGGCAAAGTAGGCACAGCCCAGGGAGAACCACACCCCCAGCTACAGACACACAGACCAGGTGGAGTTGAAGAAACAGCAAAAAAAAAATGACGGAACCGTTTCATTCAGTAGAAGCTGATTGGCTGGCAGATATGGGTCTTTGTTTACCTTACCTGAGAGTGTAAACCAACATCAAATATTCATAGACGCCTTGACCTGAATAAAACAACACCCCGCTCGACTTTGTACTTTAGAAATGTCCTGCTATGAATCCATCACTTCCGTGCTGACAACTGCCACACATGGGAGATGGTGTGTGTGTGTGTGTGTGTGTGGGGGGGGTGAACACCACCCCCTCCTGTGGTGGTGTTCAGAGGTGTTGACTTTGGGCTGAAGCCCACCTGTCAGATGGGGAGAGTGGCAGGAGAGCGGGCCCCCCTTAGGTCTGTGACTGACAGCCCCCCCCCCTCATGTAGATGGCTGGAGGTGTCAGGTCTTTGGAATTCCATCTCTCTTAAAACTAGAAAGCTTAGGATGAACTAGGCTTTGTGTGTGTGTGTCTCTAGTCCTCAAAAATGCATGATTGCTTAAGAGAGCGGTTTGAAGATTGTTTCCACAGCAGTATTTTAACAACTCCACTTAACAAAAGTTCAATGTGACGACACATGCTAAACTAAAACATCCTATTGCAGAATTACCCCCCATATTAAATATGAACAAACTGCAAAAGAGTGTTGTTAAACAGAAAACCTCCCTGTACAAGATCATTTTTCTGTCAGACTCCGCCAGGGGCCTGCAGTGAAACAGACACTACGCCCTGTCTCTCCTTCCATGCATCACGCACATATTTCCCCTCCTCTCTCTACAACTCCAACTGCCTCCCCTCCTTCTCCAACTGCTCTTCTTATCCCCCCCCCCTTCAGTTCCATTCCTTCCCCTCATTGTAAACCTGACCCTCCCTCCCTCCCTCTCCAGGTTTGAAGGAGGAACCTTCTCCAATACCTGCATGGGGTTGATGCGGAGCGACTGCTGGAAGCACTCAGCACACTGCTGGAACTCCTTGGCGCGCAGGTGGAGCAGGGCCTTGGAGCGCATGGCGCGGGCACTCCTCTGGCCCGACAGCTCCCAGGCGCGGTCGTAGTGCTGGTGCTCCCGCAGGACATCCCCCAGCAGGCAGTACAGGCTGGGGGTCTCCTTCTTCTCCAGCTCCCTCCGCAAGATGGCCTCTGCCTGGAGGAGGGAGGGGGGAAGTTGTGAGGAACAGGGAGAGGAACCCGGGGAGAGAGACAGGACTGAGGGGCGACAGGGAGGCAGGAGGGAGACAGGAGACGCCACTGATGGGGTACTCTGATAGCCCCCAACACAGCATTGTTGCTTGTAACATCCAGAAACAAAGCACACTTACATTCCTTCCTAACAATCAACTTACTTTGACTTCCTCTTGGACCTCCAGCTGTTAACTGGTACAGCAAGCAATCTTAGACTTCTGTACAAACCCAAGCATGGCCCAAAACTCCACTCAGTCTCCAACAGGGCTGAGGTCTGATTAGGAATAAGAGTGAAAACGCGGGCGTCTGACTAGAACAGCCATGACGTTTCTTATTCCCTTTGACTTGACTAGATCTTTTGGCGTTGCCGTAACGTGCCAATTCGCCCCGCGGCGTCAGGTGCGGGTGGCTGTGGGAGAGGGGCTGTTCTCGGTCTGCGCTGCGTTCCTCAGCTGGATCATGTTCTCCAGGGCTGAGGCTGGCGCCAAGTCCACGGGACCTGCTCTCACCACCGCCTGGACCTATCAAACCCAGAGCCCCCCCCCCCCCCCCCCCCCCCCACCCCCGGAGAGACAACAACCATGCTCATCTAAGAATCCCGGAGTATATCTAAACAGGCACCTATCTGGAGAATTGGTTGTGATGTGGAGACAACAGCGGCGGCGAACAAAGAAAGTGAAACGTGGATTTTCCTCAGATGTCCCTCCGATTATGTAAATGGGTTTTCCCTCCCGAGTCTGAATGGGTTCAGCACCCTTATCTGGCATACTGCTGGGAATCACTTAGGACTGAAGTTTGATTGTATCAACGGTCCGTCTCTTTTGCACAGATTTGAATTGCGAATCATCTGAGCGGTCGAAACGGGTTTTTCGCCTGCCGTGCGGCTGATACGGAAATACCCCTTCTCTCGTGTTGCGTTTATTTGCGTTTACCCCCAATCGTACCTACCATATATGACAAACCGTAGTTGCCAATAACCCATTTCGGTGGAAAAGAAAAGAGACTTTCTGAAAGAGGCTGCAAGCCATCTATTTGCGGTCAGAGTTTCAAATACTTTCCTCTGCGTTTGTTTCCTCGTCTGTTTACAGTCCTCCTGGGATAGCATCCCTGGTAGGAGCGCTGCTGATCACAACCACATCAGAATCAGCTCTTTCAGCCTCGTTCCAGACCACATACTCAGCCGCTGACGGCCTCCATCCGAAGCCAGGCTTTCTCCCGTCAGAGGTCTGATGCAGACAGAAAAAAGGGCCTCGCAGAACAGTCGGGGCCACTCGGGTATTTCGAGGGAGTTTCAAACATCCAGGAAATGGAATGACATGACGATTAAGAACAAAAGTCTTTTGAATGGGGAGACAAGGGGCTGGTGGTCACGTTTGTATTGTAACGCAGGCGTTGGGTCACTGCTTCAAACTCTCTGTGTTCTTTGGGGGGGGGGGGGGGGGGGGGGCATGGACTGAGGGTGTCGTGAGGGAAGCAGGTGAGGGGGGAGAGAGGGTATAAAGGAGGGGTGCATGAGCACAGACAGTTATTGCTCTACACAAACTTTGCTTTCTAAATACGTGTTTTGGGCTTTTTTTGAACAGAGATGTTTACAGAAAAGCCTGGAGATGCAGGGAAGAGAGAGAGGGGAAGACACTCAGAAATGCCCCGAGACTGGATGAAACCTTGGCCACTGCGTTTAACGCCTCGTCTCATAGTGCACACGCTGTCCACAGACTTCCTGGAAACCGCCCACCTCTATGCTCAAAGGCTTGAATTTCAATATATAAAGAATTCGCACCACATCAGCACATTAACAGGTCTATTGTCAATAGGAACTCGCACTATCAACTGCAAAGGTCTAAGGATAGTCATGTATGAAGGATGTGCGCAGTAAAAAGGCATCCGGGACATTTGCCAAGATGGCTGTATATGTTTCAAATGAAGGTACATTCATCAATCTCAAGCCTTCAGTAATCTCGCGTCCTTGGAATGACCCAGGGTTTACATGACAGGTTGGCACAGGCCTACTCAACAGAGACTGGAATATGGACCACAGCTCGCTGTCTCCTCCATTCTTCAGTCCCTTTGTGCCCCCATGTCTGTCCTCTACGCTCAGAAAGGCAGAGCGAGAAACAGTGGAACCGCCGAGACCGAAATGCTGAGCGGAAAGAGAATGAGATAGAACTTTCTGGAAGGGACCCAACCGACTCCAGACAAATGGATTGCCTGGCTTCCTTCCCCCCCCCCCTTCTTTCCCTATCATGTTACATGGAGGGTTCAGGGCGAGGCACAGTTCTGAAAGTGAAGGAGACGTTTTTTTTTAACCTGATTGAGCAGAATGTAAGTGGATAATCAGATTGGAAGACAATGGTAGCTGTAATCTAATAAGGAGGCACTGAGGCCTGTAGGAATGCCATTTAGAGACAGAGATGATCAGGTATGCAAATTAGCCCCGCCCACCCAGACAAAAGACAGGAGCGTACGCTTGTGTGTAAGCGTGTGTGTGTGTGTGTGTGTGTGTGTTAGTGTGCGTGCCTGTAGTGTCCAGAGTATGTGCGTGCGTATCAGTGTGCATGTCTGTAATGTACAGTGTGTGTGTGTGTGTGTGTGTGTGGGTGTGTGTCCTATCATCAGCAAGCAGTCTTGTCTCACAGGCTGACATGTTGACAGCAGTCAGTACAGAGCGCTTACAAGAAGCGTCCCACTTTCCTTGGGAGGGCTCTTAACCGGGTCGATGACTGAGAGAACACAAAGTGAACGAGGCAGACGCAAGGGGGAAAAAAACGGTGAGAATCTGACCCCCCAATTAACCAGATGGCCATTACGTAATCCTCCTGGAGCGCATCCCTAAGTTGCCGGCACAGTTTTCTGGCTTTCATCGCCACTATAAAATCTCCAAAATGGCTGCCCCCCCTCCTCCTCCTCCTCCCTGGTTGTCTGTTGTGTCACATCCATGTTTTAGCCACAGCTTGACATAACCTCATCTGACAGGTGCAAGGAGGCAAGAGGAAGAGGTTGTCGTCGTACTTCCTTGTACCAGTCTCCCCCTTCGCTTCATTACCATGGCAACATCCAATTGTGAGGACTTTTAAGGTCGTGGGAGGAGGGAAGGAGGGGGGATACACCTGTGTAAACATCGAGACTTCACAAACTAGGCAGAAAATGGGAAATAGGAAATGTCAAAAGACTTGGACCACTGAAAACAGGCACCCATAAATCAGTTAACAGTTAACAGCATTGTATCCTTTTGATGTTTGGCTTGCAGTGGTGATGGGTAAAACACTACACCCCATGTGCAATGTGCGTCGTAAACCTACACCCTGAAAAACACCCCTGGCTAGTTGAGTCTTCCCTGTGGAACTCAACTCTCGAAGTCTCAAAACTTGGCTGATGATCAGTCAGCTGCTACTGAGCCGGTGTCATTAACCAAAGAAGTGAAAGCCCTGAGAGATTTCAGCAACTGATCCAAACCAAACATGCCATATTTGTGTTGTGTGCATGAGAGCGTCCCAGGGGGGCGTGGAGGTTAATAATAACGCCAAAGGAAAGCCAGCCCCATCTCTCTGTGACTCATCTGGCACCTGCTGCAGCCACATACATGATGAAACCGCTGTGTGTGCAACAGACAGACAGACGGACGGACAGACCGACAGACAGACAGACGGACGGACGGACGGACGGACGGACAGACAGACAGACGGATGGAACAAAGCAAAGGAGGAACTCCATTAACCCAGTCCTGCCAGCGAGGGCCAGATGATCCTCTCTTTATCTCCTCAGACGGTGTGTGTGTGTGTCTGTGTGTGTGTGTCTGTGTGTGTGTCTGTGTGTCTGTGTGTGTGTCTGTGTGTGTGTCTGTGTGTGTGTCTGTGTGTGTGTCTGTGTGTGTGTCTGTGTGTGTGTCTGTGTGCGTGCACCTTGCCATGCTGGCCCATCCTCTCATAACAGATGACAGCATCCTCCCACATCTGCAGCTTCTCGTAGATGAGCAGAGCCGAGCTGGTGCAGCCCAGGTCAGTCAACAAGCTGGCCAGCTGTTTCTGCAGGAGGGGAAGACAGACAGATGGGGGGGGGGAGACAGCGGGAAAGACAGAGAGACAGGGGAGAGGAGATAAGTCATGGAATACTGAAGAGACCGCACCCCTCTGCAGGTCCAGCGTCTCTGATTGAGTGGTTACTTCCAGGCTCCTGGTCAACCGGCACTCTAGTTGGCTGAGGTCAGGGCACATGGCTGCTGTGTCTGGGTACCTGTGGCTGCCAAAGTGCATCCAGAGGCAAGACCGTGTTTCTGCCTCGAGGCAGCTGGAGAAAGCCATTGGCACTCACAGGAAGTCACACTCACTGTCACAAACAGTTTGGCTGCGGGGGTCCTACAGACCCTGGCTGAAGGTAAAGCTCTCCCCTTTCCAGATTTGCGTTTCCATTTCATGAATTTCGGTCTTTTAAAAACAAGGGAGGGAGATGTAAATAGTTGTATTTTAGATTGTTTACACGCACTAGCTGAGGCGAGGCTGAGGTAATTAATGAACCCAATCTAAATACCTCCAGGGAGTAGACAGAGGAGGATGGTAAGTAGGAAGGGGGAGGAGGATGATCATGATACTGAAAGTGGAACTTGAAGAGACTCCGGGTTAAGCCCAGACACCAACACACACTCACATAAGGATCCTGCACAAACATATAAAGGCGCACTTGGAAGAACCTCGTACGTACTTGGAAACATGTGACAGGGAGCAGAGGGGGGAAGCTAAGGGAGCCTGGTTAAATCCCCACCCAGTGTCTGTCTCAACCATCAGTCAAGTCTAGCGTTCATGTCCAATAGGAGAGCCATATATGGATCAAAACCTTTCCTGTCAACGATCCAATCCTGGCCCATTAGGTTTCTGTCCCCAGCTCCCCACCCTATGGCACACCTGTACATACTAGCGGTGACATATCGTGCTTCACAAAAGGACGACAGACCCATAAATGGGGATTTATTCCCTTCCTTGTGAATGACCTGGGTCACATGATCAGGGAGACATGGGAGTCAGGACGTGACGCCAATGGCAAACAGGAACGGCAAAGGCTCTGGGGGGTCTGTAAGGTCGTGTGCCGCTAGTAGCCCCTCCCACTCCCCCACAAACAGTCTTGACTCTCCCATTCCTGATTACTAATGAAAACAGGACTGGCTCAGAGACAGCATTACATTACACTGGGAAAAGGGAATTGATTAATTTCTGAAATCAAATCATTCAATATCTGCAAAATTAAATATCTTCAATATCAGCAAGCCACGCTGTCTTTCTGTCCCCAACGCCCCCTTCACGCCTGCCCCTTCCACCCCCCCACCACCCACTACCCCCACCCCATCAACTTCCTCCGCTCGCAGACACCGACTTTGTTACACGCTGGGCAGAGAAAACGCATCGCAGTGGCCTGCGATTCTCTGCCTCGTCTGCACGTTCAATTCCCCAGGCGACAATAGGCTGCCTTCAATTCCAGCTTTATTGCTGTTCGCCGTTATTACACGGCGCCTGGGCAACGTCTCCTCCTGCACGGATCGCTTTTTTTCCCCTCCTCTCTCGCTCCCTCATCTTCTCCCACTCGCTCCCTCATCTTCTCCCACTCGCTCACTTTCACCCTTCTTTGCCCTCCCTCCCTCCCTCAAGCTGTCTCTTCCCTTCACCTCTGGTCACTACTCTCTCTCCTCCACCTTCCCTCCCTAATCTGTTCAAAGCCAGGTTTTCCAACTTCTCTCTCTCCTTTCTTTGTCTGTCTCTACCGCCCAATGGGCGCCCTTCTGCGGGGCACACGTGCGTTAGTGACACAACACTCTCAAAACCCCAAGACAAAGCGATTTAGCAGCACGCGCAAGTCAGCAGCGAATGACAAACTCACTCATGCAGAGCGGTGAGCTGGGAAAAACTCCAGCGACACGCACGATCCTGGGACTGTAGCAAGAGAAAACAGGTGCATTCATATGGCAATTGAAAGGATAAGGAAAAACTCTACTCCAGCAAATGGTTTGAGGAAAGAGGACCATGTGGAAGCAGTCGAATGTGTGGGGTTTACAAAGCTACTGTAAATATTCCATAGCTGACAGGCGAACAGGGCAGAGGGGAACAGAGGTTGTAGAATAACACAAACACATCCGCTAAGTGGGTTTCGGCAGGACCCGACTACAGGCGAAACCAAAGCACTATTAACTTAACGCTCTGTGGAACATGCGCACAGACGCAAGCACACACCATCAGAGTGAAATGACTTAGATGCAGGCCGGACCCTGGGAGGCCCTGACTGAGCGCCGTAGCGCGGCGGACAAAGACGTGGTGCCTGTGAAGGCTCGAGCCGCGAGGCGTGTGAAGGCTCGAGCCGCGAGGCGTGCTCAGGAAGCGGCGACGCCATTAACGGCAGGCGGACGGACAGTCGAGACGTCCCGATTGGACGAGCCCTCTGACGTCTAATCAGAAATGACCAGAGACCGCTGGAGGTGGAGGCCTCTCCTAGTGGGCAGGGATATCGGAGAGGCTTGAGGTTGAAAGAGGACCGTCTCGATGTTACAAAGGAACGATGGAGTCACCGGCCTCGGACTACTGGGGTTACCTTGGGTGTGAGGGATCAAAAGGAAATGGCTCCTGTTCTATAATTAACTGACTTGGGTGTTCACTCATAAGCCTGACCAAAATTATTATCTTATCACAGGTAGCCATGCCTTGGGTTATACCGCGCCGATGCAAGTGCCATATGCTAACTACAGTTTATATTTCCTCAAGCTGGCGATTGAGAGCGGAGATAATGAATAACGGTGATCTGAAAGCTTAGCTCAAGATGACGGGTGTGTTTGAGGGACGTTACCTGAACGGCCCACCTGGGCGGGGCTTGACAGAAGTAGAAGGCTTTGAGACGCTCCATGGCAGGGCAGCCCTTGGCCTCAAAGTAGTCCACGATAGTCTGAAAAACAAGGGAGGAAACCAAATCAAACCTCACAGGCAGCAAACTCAGACAAGAATCGGTTGCATGCTCAATAAGTAAATGGAGCTCTCGCTGGCATCTGGTCCGGTTTGTTGTTTTGTCTCCATCCTGTTAGTATTGACAGGTTACACGGAGGCCGAGGGGGTCATTAGGCGCTCAATGGGCACTGTCCAGGAAGACGAGGAGCGGGCGGGTAAACACGACTCTGCCGCTGCCACGCCAAATGAGCCACAGCTGAACCTCATCCAATTGTTCTCGTCTCGTTCTGCAGTCTCCCTCTGGCGAGACAGGTCATTCCATCACCCACACCACCAGGCTACAACCCACATTCTCTCTGCTACGGGGGGGCGGGAAGACATATTAGTTGTGCACCGAGGACAATTGGTCCCGACTTTTTTTTTTTGGGGGGGGGGTGCTTTTGCCACAACAATAAGAGTCTTTTTTATTTCTGAATACATGCTGAAAAGGAAACACTCCCCATGGTTCGTGAAATCGAAAACCTGGCCAGATTGTGGTCCAGGCATGTGCTGGGTCATCGTGTCTGGGTAGGTGGTCTAATCTCAGGGCCGGGTACAAAGACCAGACTCCTGTTGAGAGATTTGGAGCCAGACAGGCTATGATGTGTGTGTCCCATTAATAAGAAGTTGATAAGAGTTGTAGCTAGGGAGGCGTCTTTTGGCTCCGTGTAGAAGGAATTAAGAGAAAATTGCGTAAGACTTTGAGAGGATTACGACTCCTCTCCCCCCCCCCTCGTTTTTTTTTTTTACGAGACAAAAGAATCTATCCAGACGGGTGAGTCATGCTGATTGCATTTTCTTGGGGACCTGGAGTGCAGACACTGACAGTGACACGACCAAGACGCAGGCAGACAGAAAGACATCTTTACCTGCAAATTGACGGCAAAAAAAACACAAAAAAACCCCAAGACATATGGAGATAAACAAAACAGACTCAATAACGTCACGCCGTCTGCCTCGGCTGTTTGTCGTTAGTCCGTGGAAACTGCGTCTGGCCTCGTCCACAGCAAGTTGACAAACAGGGTCGACAAAGTAATTACCTTCCTTGCACAATTGAATATGAGACGGCAACATACTAAATAACCTTATCTTGGAATTTGAGCGAGGACAGCCGACGAGAGTTTAATTCTAACCACAGTCCCCACCATGTCAGCAAACAGCTGAACTGCAAAAATGCAGTTTTAAAACAGTCGATTCTAAACGATGTCCTTGTTGCTGAAAATGGGCACATCATGATCTCTCTAACTTGCTTGGAATGAAAGGCAATATTGTAAATACACCAAATGAGTTCCAAAAGGTTCCAATGTTAGCTGTTGGGTATATGGATTGGAGGGTGTTGTGCAGGAAACGGTGTCATCTGAGATGTCTTGCTTCATGTCATTTGAGCAAATGTATGAAGAGGAGCAAAAAATCAAAGGCGACAACAATGATCTGCTTTCATGATTACAGCGAGGAGCTCTCGGCTATGGGGCCTTTGATGTTCCGGGATCCGGATACAAATGTCCTCTGTTCCTGAATCACCCCAAAATATAAAAGTGTCAATCAAAAACCTGCTAATATCTTCCAGTATCTCACTAAAAACCCGAGGAGAGCAAACAGCTTTAATACCTCAAGCTGCAAAAAGCCGAATAATGGAGGCCTTTTTTCCGAGCAGCGCCTTAAGATGCACTGCATCCGATGCATGTCGATGCTATTTGAATTTGAATGCACCGTTCGGGGTTCAAGTCAGAAGGGAGGAGACCTGGGATGAACATCCACATCATCCTGAAATTGGATTTCCAGTTGGCTTGGTGCAATCTGTTTTTTTTCTTCTTTTCTCCCCATTAATGAGGAATAAGGATTGTTGGAAGGCAGAACTCTGGATGACTGATAACTCGTTTGGTCCCTGCATGGCCTGTGGATGTCTTCAAAGATACACGGGAGGAGGGAGGGTGTGAGGAAGGTTCTGGAAGACCACAGGCAGAGTACGGACAGCACCGTGACATACCTGCTTGTGCGTGATGGGCCACCAAGGAACCAAGTTCAGTTCCAACTATTTCACTTGGATTACTACACTAATGACATATAAAACTGTATTTACAACCTCTCAGATGGGGATTAACTTGATAAGGCATGATCGGATTGAACGAACTCGACCTACAGTACCAACGTAGGAGAGGTAGGAGAAGTTCATTCCTTCAAACTAGACTGCTTAAAAATGGTCACTTATCAAAAGAGCACCTTTAAGCTATACATGCCAAACACAGCTACTGGTTTGGGTCTGCCAGTTCATTACTCAGTGACTGTAAGTCCCCTCGGCGTTTCACCCATGACCTTTCTGCATACATATTCCTAATTATGACTTTGCAGGGAAATGGCATTTACCGACTGTATATTATAGCCCAACAATTACACCACAGAGGTGCATTAATTATAAATACGAGAGTTGTGGGGAGCCAAAAAAGAACCGACTTCTCCAAATGTCCTCTAGCAATAGGCACCTGTTTCTTTTCCAGGCCTTAATCCATCTCGTTACTTTTTCTTCTGAGCACAAACTGCTGACGGAGGCGCTAAGACTACATATTTCAGGGTTATTATTGATTGATTACATCTGAAGTATGACCAAATATGCCTGTGTTTTTTTTTGGGGTGTACGGAGATTTAAGTGGGAAAACAAGGTTTCTCAGTGAAAGACAACACAGCACCAGTTTGGTTCAAAGCGACAGAATTATTTTTGTTTACACGTCCGTAAACAGCCCTACTTGGAGTAATGTTATTTTGATCAATGTTACAAAAGACTGCATAGACTAAATAAACTATAAAGAGCCCTGCTACACTGGGCTTTTGAGGCCACCTCGTTCTCATAGAACATGGCCATTGGCCAAATAAAATAATCTATCAAATAGCCACTAACTAGACAATGCGGCCATTTATAAATACGACCTCCATGATCACAACCTCGGTTGCTCCAATATAAAGCAGCCTTCAGCCTTCGTCGCGATGACAACACAAGGAATTGACCAACATGAACAATTGGTCTGTGTTTCTCCATCTCCAACAGGAAGTCAGGACATCGATAACAGAGTAAGAATAACAACCCAAAGAATAGGCCAGCCCATAAACATCCTACAACTGAGGGAAAACACTGGAGAACACTGAAGCACCGCAAGTAACAAAGCCTCAAAACTCAATTCGACGTCCGCTGAAAAACAAGAAGACTGGATCCATGCTGTTTTAAAGCCATGCCCCCCCC
>BROE01000016.1:7252820-7339059 GCA_036571765.1 Plecoglossus altivelis | reverse complement strand
GGGGAGGCGTCGCTGGAGCACTTGATGTCTTTCTCTCACCGTGACGGACAGGTGGCTTCCGTCCACCCATGATCCTCTCCTCCCATCCCCGTGTCCCTTGATCCCCCCAGTCTGTCAGACTCCTCCTCTGAGGCTTTGCAACAGGACGGCAGAGCTCTGTGCACAAACATGTCAAGAGGAAAGGAGGGGGAGGGGGAGGAGGGGGGAGAGGCTGCCGGAGCAATTGAAACCAGCCTTGTTTTTTCTTCTTCTTCTTCTGTAGAGAAACACTGCAGCGTCTGGCGTACTTTAAGACTCTCCTGCACCGTACCCGCTGCCGGTCGCCAGCGTCTGGGCCCCCCTCACCTGCTGCTTTATGAGCGTGACCTTGTCTGTCTGGGCCTGACAGCCCGCTGCACATCTGCAGGACGGACGGCGAGGCTGGCGAGAGAGAGAGAGAGAGAGGGGCCGCGAGGACAGAGGCGGTGACGTCATTTCGAGCGTGGTGTGCACCAACAACATAAATGAGCCCTGGTTCACGAATCAGCATGCTGGACACATGCGCTCGCATGTCTCTGAGCTGACGTAGGAATGTAACTGTGTGTGTGTGTGTGAGTGTGTGTGTGTGTGTAAAGTGTGATGTGATGTGTGGGGCACGCATCCAGTGCGAGTCCATGCACCCTGGGTGGCACCCTGTGTGGGCCCACACATGCTTTAATTAGAGAGCCAGGTAGAGAGGGACTCGTTATCTTGTGAAAGACGCTGTCACACACCCGGCCCAGCTCCCCCTGCCCCCCGCATCACACAAGGAGGAAGCTCGCACTCTGCTTCCTCTGTTATCACAAAGACCAGAGGGGGGGGGCCCCCCGTCTGTTCCCAGGTTGCCAGTCCCACACTAAATCAAACCGTCCTCCCCATGTCAGAAGAGGGGGAGAGAGGGAAGGCAGGAAGAGGAGAGGCGCGAGCACACAGGGAGAAAAAGAGAGAGAGGAGAGAGTAGAGAGAGAGAAGGAGAGAGAAGGAGAGAGTAGAGAGAGAGAAGGAGAGGTGAGAGAGAAACAATTAGGAGTGAGGGTTAGAGAGCGAAGAGGAAAGAGAGGTGGAGAGGAGGAGGGATGGTTTCACAGATAGACACCCAGTGACAAATATCCTGCCGGGGACAGGAACCCGGTTGAGAGGGGGAGGAGTGTCTGTTCACCGCCGGCTTATTCACAAGTCCCCTCGGCTCTGGCAGACAACTCTCCCAGGGAATACTGATTTAAAGAGTCTGGCTGTCGTCTGGCTGGCTCCCACAGAGCGTGCTGTCGCGCAAACGAAACGCTGTGTGATTCAAACACGTGTTTAGACACTTGACCTTCCACCTGACTCTGCTGAAATGACGGATAGCGTACCACAGTCAAACTTGCTCTTGCATATCATGCCAAGCTTTCCTCGCGGTTCCACTCTCGCGGATCTTGCGGCGCGTTTCAAACGAAAGCCGTTCAGTGCGTGCGAGAAAAGACACGCTTTCGTTCCAGAACCACCTTTATGGCACAAAAACAGGCATCAGCATGTAGATGCATCTGAACAACGGGACATGGGATGGGAAGTTTACAGTGAGATGATGGAGACGAGATGATCCCCTCACCTGTGTCTGCATCATGGCCCTCTCCACTCTCCTGCCGCTGCCTCGCTCCAGCTTGGTCCTGAGGCACAGGCCTGTCACCTCCACTGCCCAGAACTTGGGCTGGGCCAGGATGCACTGTAGAGAGAAAGACGACGTTGAGAACAAACACGCGTTTTCTTTACCGTCGCTGGCACACGCTGAACGATGATGAGAACGAGCCACCGATGGATGAGTGGCAGGAAAATCCCAAAAGGAGTCTGAGGATGGCAACCAGGTTAGTGAAAAGCGTTAAATCCTGCATATTTTTGTCACTAAGGCTCCGGTGACATCAGCAGATTATCACGTTAGGGTGGAATGAAGCGAAGCCTGCGTTTAATGTTTACACTTGGTAAATATCCACAACTCAAATCAGAGGTGGAGACAGTTGGTTTCATGAGACCGTGGGCGTGTGCGTGTGTGTGTTGGCGGAGCGCTCGATTCGGTGTACGCGTGGACGAAGGAGAGGCGGATCCCCCCCCCCCACTTCCTGTCTGGGACAGGAAGCACATTACTCATTCCAGAGTGGCGGGACCCCTCCCGGTGTGAACGGCTGTACGTCTCGTCCTCCAGCACTGAGGTCATGTCTGCTGAAGGACAGACGAGCGAGGGGAGGGGGGAGGGGGGAGGACGTGAGAGGTGGCGGCGAGGCGTTTCCTTACCACTGGACCTTTTGCACAGTAGGTAGCTCAACAGAGCTTCCCACTGACCTAAGAGGATCTCCGTATGTTTCAGCTTCTTCCTCTACTTCCTGATCTAGTCCCAAATGATGCGTCACAGACGTAACAAGGCAACGGTGACATTCGAAACCTCCTAAGCCAGGAAGCACATCAAGTCCATCCACATTACTACCATCCACACATCCGCTCTACTAAAGATTGACAATGTTGGCGCGGTAGGCAGCTTGGTGAAGATAAAGTAGATTTATGACTCACTACATGTGAGGTTCTAGTAGGTTCTTCAAGAGACATCCTCGTAAACATCAACAGATAACTCGTGGTGGAAAAAAAGGTGCCACTGAGAGCTGGTTAGGAAGGAAGTCACGCTATGTTGCCTGTGTGGGCTACTGTTACCATGGCTGCTGACGGTTTCTCATCTGGGAAGCACATTGACAGAAAATGAATCAATTCAGCAAAGACATGCCGTGAAAGTACCACAGGACGGCCGGTCATTGACAGCTGCTGCCTGGGGTGATGGAGTCTAGAATGGACTTGGCCTTGTCCTGTCCATCCCCCAAATATTACCTTTCACTCTCAGTCCAATAGCCTAAAGAGGAGAGTTAGTCAACAACTGGGAGGGAGAGAGAGAGGGAGGGAGGGAGGGAGAGAGGGAGGGAGGGAGAGGGAGCGAGAAAGGGAGGGAGAAGAAAACATCTGTCCACAGAAGTAATGCCCCTATGGATTATTTTTAAGACAAAGTACCACAGCATAAAATGAACAGTCACATGGGTGATTTATGACTTAAGCCTTACAATGTTGAGTCTTACAAACGTTGAAAGACATTGCAGTCTCTCTTATTAGTTAGTATGAGAAATATGCAAACGTCAAGACGCTGTTTTGAACAGACACACCGACGTGCGCGTTTGTGTCACAGCGCACATCCAGCCTCAAAGATAAATGACGCTTGGTCGTCCTTCTTGAGCTCCCTTCTTCTAGGTGGAGCAAACACATGTTCTCCCTTGGTTATCCTCGGACACACGGGCCTCTGGCCTCTGTCTCCACATCAGGCCTGATCTCAAACAGCCAAATTAGTAGCAAACTTGCGTCTGCATCTGGGCTCTCACGGCCCAATAGCTCTCCTTCCACACGGAGCTCAGTCCCAAAGTGTGGAAAGAGTGCTGGTGCGCGCAGGGCAGGTGTGAAAGACAGGAGCTGGGAACTGGGAAGGAGTCAGGGATGGGAACATGAGGATGACGTCATGGAGTCCACCAGAGTCTTCAGGCATGACTGGAGCCTCACAGCTCTCCCTGCTCCATGTTTACCCTTCCTTGCCTGCAATCGTTTCTGCCAAGCTGCAAGACGGTTATCAAACAGCCGCTTCCTCTCGTTGGGCTGAAGGAGACGCAACTATTCTAGAAGGATCCATAGTCCATCTCCTCGTCCCACCTCAACGACCCCCCCACACCTCTCTAGCTGTATAGACAGAGGCCCTTCCCAGAACCAAAGTTCTGACTGGATGGGTAGGACAGAAAAGCAGAGTTTACCGAAACACGCTGCAGATTCTGTCCACCCCTAAGCCACGGACATCTTTCGACAGACGGTCTTTATTGAATTAGATGATGTCACCCACCAGCCTGCCACATCTGTGGGGATGGAAGAGGAGCGCCTGTCTGGATGCTCTACATAACTAACTCATCAACGGTTACACAGGAAATACTATTTCCAGACCACAATCGGTAATTTGCCAAGACTGATAAAGCACTTTTTTTTACAGCAACATGGTGGTCTTTGTTTATAGAGTCAGAGTAATGAAAGAAAAAAAAACATTTGAAAAGGCCAGAAAGTAGCTTCATTAGACTACGGGGCAGCAATGATACACACTTTCATTGTTTTTTTGCTCGTTTGCCTCGCGGATCTTAGTCAAGTTTGGAAACTGCATAGCGGGGGAAAAAAAAAAAAACTTTTTAAAGGTTGGGTTTTCAAAGCAACTGTTTATGAGAACAGTATATGAGCCCATAAATAAGATCTTTCAGATTCTTCACAATCCCTAGGGCCTTTGGAAAAAGGTACCCTGGAAAAAATGCAGGCAGTTTTAAGATAACGCTAACGTCAATACCTGGGTCCTCAGATCCTTCATAGCAACCGTCACTATGGGGGAACTTGCATCGACGCTACTGTAAAAGATTGATATCTTAGCAGCAGTCCCTGCCTTGAGGAATGTGGTCCGTTATTGAAAAGACCCTTTTTCTCTCACTCCTCGCCAATCATTGTGTGATCTTATCGTAGTCATCTCTGAGGCTGTCAGTTAACAGTGCAGTAATTTGATGGCGATACTGAGAGTAAAGAGAGGTCAGCCAAAAGTTCATCAACACTGGCTTGCTAGTGATTCAACTTCAAGGTCTCTTTCGCAGTCACAGCGACTTACTAAGTTTAGTCAGTCATGACACATGCAAAGTAAACATTGCAAGTAAGCTGGATGATAAATTCATCTGGTGATTTTATTCAAATTCGTAGTATCTACAGAAATAAACACACCAATCACGTGAAGCTAAATGACTTCAAATGAGGTGCAAGAGCCAAAGTAACTAATGATAATTACAGCGTGTAGTCATTCCCTGAGTCGTTACTGTAGTCACAACATGAATAATTGGAGAATGAAATGCAAATACAGACCATTTGATTCAAATCAATCTTTGAAACATATAATTAGGACTTAGCTTGTGTGGTGTTAGCTATTCATGGATCCATAACAATGTTGGGTAAAACAATTATAAATGCAACACAGGAGGTAACAATTTTTGTTTTTTCGAAAACAAACATTGGAAAAGATAATCCCACCTCTGGCAGACATGGAGTCCCAGCCTGATTTGAGGAGCAGAACATGTATGATGAGGGAAGCGAACGTGCTCAGGCCTGCATGCTACCTTAATGACAGCTGCTCACAAGGCACTGCGGGAGCTGAGCTGCATGGAGGGTTAACATGTCACGTGACCTTAAGGCAATGAGGAGGCTGATGTAGGTGAGATTCAACAGGCTTACGTCACGCAAGTTTGATCTTTAATGATTTCCATCACTCCAATAGAAGTATTAACAAATGAGATCTCCAGAACACAATACAACATTAGAAAGGACACCAATTTGGCTAAATCGACAATAATATAAATCAAACTCCAACCTGAGCAAACTTTTCACATTTCAATCTTCAAACCATCAACTGCTTTGTAAACACGAGCATATCCGTAGTTCAAAAGAAAAGATCCGTGGCTAATGAATCGTTCGCTATCAAACATTTGTTGGCTCAGATCTCGCTTCGGAGATAATGATCAGAACGTTGCTGGCAAACCCTTTGACGGTCTAAATGCCTTGAAGATAT
Source organism: Plecoglossus altivelis (assembly GCA_036571765.1). NCBI lineage: Eukaryota > Metazoa > Chordata > Actinopteri > Osmeriformes > Plecoglossidae > Plecoglossus > Plecoglossus altivelis. The sequence goes on along the minus strand of BROE01000016.1, from coordinate 7,333,406 downwards.
CGAGACATGAGCAAGGTTCAGTCCTGTTCTCACCACCAAGACCAACTGTACTGAACAAAACCTCCAACAGCCCACAGCCAGCATCCTTTAATCAGCATGTCAACTTCAGACATCAGCGTCAACCACAGTAGGTTTGGGTGAATTTTCAAAGACGAGCTTTGGACGGTTACAGATATCTACAAACTGTTTCTATGTATTGTCAAGGCATCGATGAGTGAAGTCAATATTGGTCAATACGAAACAATACAATCTATCGTATATAGCCTACTGAGTCATTTCCGGCTGGCTTGATCCCAGTGAACTGGCAGTGGTGGAGATGCCACAGAGTAGACCCAGCTTTGGCATATTTCTAAAGGGACTATTTTTTAGGGACCTTGACAGCAACGCATCTCGACACGTCCAGGGTCTCTAATGCGGAGAGACAAGTAAGACTATACAACCTACCTCTTACGAATGAGACCCGGTCTGTCCGAAGGGGACACTTGGCTTCTATTAAAGTTTGTCTTGCCATTGAGGGGGAGGTAAAGTCTTGCTGATCCAAACTGAGGTGACATGCAAGAGAGACATTTTAACCTCTGGGAAGGGTCAGAGAGTGTGCTGAGCCGTGTGATCGTGTTCCCATCTGACTAAACGAGAAGGAAAGCGGTGGGACACATTCACTGACCGCTGGACTCGTGGCCTCAGGGTCCTTTCTCTGTTTCTAAATCTGACATGGATACTATTTTCACATATTGTATCATCTTTATATAGGCCTACTGTGTCTTAAAAAGCTACTTCAAAACTCGAAATGTGCGAATGCAATCGATTTGTAGACAAGCAACTTTATTTCTTAATAAACTTGACCACTTAGAAACTATATTTACATACGTTGAAAAAAACCTATACATGAAAGAGGAAACTGTGGTTTAGACATCAGGCAAAAACAGACTGGAGATTTACAGCGAGACAGTCACATAAACTCTAGGGCAATAAATTAACCTCTGTGGCCAGTCCCTTTTTTGTCCCAAAAGAAAGAAAGAGTGAAAAAATAGAATAAAAATGAATTCAACTTTGGCATTTGAAATAGATTTCCCCCTCATGTGAGTGAGGCCTTAAGGAGTCTGTTCATATTGGAGATGGCTCTTCATCTCATTCCAGGATAGTGAGGCAGCGTGATACATCATTGGTCTGTGTCCAGGGGACAGACCAGAGGATACGTGAGTATCTACTGTAGATATCTGGTCACAGTCCACTTCAGAAGGAGATGTAAATACGGGCCAACTGGGCTACAAGGTTCAAATTAAATGGTGCAAAATGATTCACAAAAAAACTCCCCCACTAACAATAACCACTTTAGAAAAATGAATCAATTTCACATTATCATAGTGAATGATCCCAGATTTGTTTTTGTTAGATATCAGACATGACAATACATCAACTAAACCTTGGTGTAGCCCATAAACAACTAGATCCCTCCTTCCAGGAAAGACGACAACCATTCCTAGTACAGTATATTTTCAAGTGAACGGACGGCTTCCACATTATCTATCAACCCATCATATCTGGGTCCTGACCATAACTGTAGTTTATGATTCAACATGACATCGAACGGATTAACACCTAATTTCCCATGTTGGTTTGAAGTGTTTATGGTTTGGCTGGAATCAGAGGCAGATGAGTAATGGCCCTCAGGTGATCGTTTGGGAAGAGATTGAGAGGAATCCCAGAGGCCTTATGGCTGGTTTCCAGCTCCTGCAGGTGTGGGGAAAGGCCTCACCCAACCTTGGAGTTGACCCCCAACCACGACCTAGTCACACCCTCTGTAGGCTCGGCCCTGCTTTCGCTTCCTCTCCCAGAAAAAAAACAGGTGTTGAGGATATCCAGGTTAGTTTGCAGGGGACCCCATTATACTTCTGTGCTTTTTTTAATGAAATAAAAACCCAAACATAGGTTTCGTATGAAGAATCCAATGGATCTTGTAATCGGCAGATATGGCAGAATAGTCATCCATTTTGGGTAACTATCACCAAGTAAGAACGTAAGCTGATAACACGAGATGAGAGGCTCAGATACTTTGACAGGCCTGTGCCAAATGACTGGTGCTCGAGTGCAGCTTCTACCGACGCCCGTCAAGGTTGGAAGACAAAAATAGGGTGGCGTTGAGGAGGACCAGAGGTGTGACAACCATCTAACCAGCCTGCAGATTCCTGGATCCACATGTAGGCTGGGAAGATGCCTGCTCACACAGCCAGCAGCCACTGATTGGAAGGGTCCAGCAATGCTTGACAACAGTGTGACGGATGGTATCATGCCATACTTTAGCTGGGCTGTTGGGCAAGGGACGTCATCTTCGTAAGGTTCAGAGAGAGGCAAAGAGAGAGAGGCAAATTTGCCTTGTGCGTCTGTTCCTACGAATGAGTAATAGAAAATGACTTTTTCCTCACTGAACCAATCAAACTAAGGGGACGTTGACATATCTGTTCCATTCATCCACAGTGAGTGACTAATTCATTCGTCACACAGACAGGAAGGGACAGGAGGGGAAGGAAAGGGATTCATTCAGGTGTGTCTTCCTAAGGGTCACCTCGTGTCCCTCAGCAGATTCAGCTCTCTTAACCTCCTACACCTACACACAGGTGAACACACAGAGCCACAGAAACGTTCATGGACACAGGCTCTCTGTTCTCACACATATGAGGCTGGTAGGATGTTAAATCTACACACCCAATGGTCCCTGGACACCCATAAGCGACTCCATTCATCTCTGTCTGCAAGTGCTGTATGGCCATTTCAGCAAAGATAAAGCCACTACCATCTGCTCATCCAATTACTCCCATGTCAGATGCAGATTAGAAATGCCGTGGGGAGACCAGAAATGCAACTCCAATAAGCAACATGCGTGCTATGGAAAAGTAATACCGTCACCTCCCCACTCCGAGGGCCAACGTATTGCAAAATGGCAAAAGGAGTCCTACCAGAAATGCCAAGAGCATTTTGAGATGCCACCTTTGGCTGTCAGTTAACGAATGCAAAAAAGACTCCCAACATGCTACACACAATCTAATAACAATTACGACTTAGTTATGTCTGTAGCTTTGTCATTTCAAGAAAGAAACAGAGGGGAAAAAAATCAATTGCCATGCTCTCATCAGGAGGTTTGGGAATGACGCATTGGACTCTTACCCAAAGTAATTCCGTGTACACTGACAGAGGTCTTCACTCTGTGTCAGAGGGAGACACATTTTGTGCCAGAAACCGTGCTGATGTCTACAGCCAGAAACGAAGCCGCAGTACGACTCAACTTTCTCACCTGCAATTAGTACCATCGCCTCTCCCTCCCTTTTCCCTCGCCTCTCCTCATTTTTTGTTTCACCCTCAATCGACTTGTGTCGGACAGAAAGTTGGGATCAGCAGAGCGAGAGACAGCCAAACCATTTCCTTTTGACAGAATGAATAACTTCCAGTGAAAAGCTGTGTTCCTACTGACGCTGGCTTATTTGGCCGAAAATTGCAGCAGTGTGGAGGATAGGTCAGGGATGATCAGTGGTTGATGGATTTCGGTTTCTACCATGGCGATGCTACAATGTTATAAGTTGAAAGGAAATCCTGCTAATTCTGTTCCAAACTACAAATGAGGTTGACCTGAAAGAAAGATTTCAGCCTCACGTTAAATCATTTCTAGGCCCGTTTGTAACAGCCAGACACTGTTTTTATACCTCCGACTGTAGACCCAGTAACAGGGCCCATAAACCATGAGCTGAATACAGAAACACAATCAAAGATGTTCGTATTCTTCTTGTTATCCTTAGAGACGCTGTCTATTTTTGCATTCATCTGTCCTGTATTTGCAGTGAGCACCACCAAATCCAGCCTGCTGGGGAAGCACTGCCCTTGGCCTGTCTTTGTTCGCGAGCTTCCTTGTGAGGGAATTTCAGAGCAGGGAAAAGGGCCCGATTCAATGACACAGGTCCAAAACCGCATGACGTGGTCCACCAGCATCATTCCAACTATGTGGGAAACTGTAACACTGGGTTCACCAAAACTCGACAATGGTAGGAAATAAACGGCTGACCCAAGAATGGCTCTGGGTTTGAGGACACACCCCACGGGTGGTAGATGGAGCTGTGGCCACCAGAACCTGATGAGAAGTGCTGACTGGTAAAGAATAAAAAAAACCCCTGAAAGCTGTCCAGGTAAGAAGAGCCAATGTTGGGATTAGAGCCCGATGCCAGGGCTGCGGACCAAACCTGCCACGTCACTGGCATCTGAGGACCAACAAAAGGAACCTCAACCAAGTGCTTGTGTGGGCTGGAATATTAGAGCCATTCAAACTTTGTTTGGAGCTCAGAGCATTACAGTGTTCCAAGGGTGCGATTACAGCCATTACAATTATTAACAATTCTAAGGCATTTACAGACGCTTTAAACAGCAATGAATGGGAGAAATGACACTGCCAAGCACTGCACAGTGCACTTGTAAAAAAACTAAAATTGCTGACAAAATAAAAAGCTGCATATACACCTGCAATTGCAAATTCTTGCTTGGTGCGTCGTAATAAATTCCCTCTCCACCCGTTCCAAACATATCTTAAAAATACATCCTCATCATATGGCATGAGGAATTATGAGCAGTTCCATTTACCGATAGACATTTTAACTTTGACCCCCACAACATGACCATTTTTAAAACGGTATTTACAGCACTTAACGACTGGGGCTGTGAAAGAGGTCTCCGGGGTTTAATTCCAGCAGAAGTGCTAGCTCAGCTGCACTATCGTTTACCGTTTCCTTCAGCGTTCCCCTAAAAGTTAATCTGTGAGAGCAGGAAAGAAGAAGAAGCAGTGTCCCTGGTGAATGATGAATCTCACCTCCCGTTCTGCACCAACGGACAGGTTATTCTTGGACTCGGTCGTCCCAATAAAATGGGATGTACATTCCGTGCATTTAAATATGAGATGGAATAAAATGGCAGCGATACGTCAGTCATGATGTACAAAGAGACATTGATTTCTACCAGCTTGGCTTTCGGAGCGTTGGTGATAGCGATGGGCTGTAGTCGTCCTCCACTCATTACACTTTCTTCCGATTTACCAGCCAATGAGACTTCATGATCTTCCGAGTTAGCGAGCTCCAACCATGGACCATCGTTACAAATCATCAGCTCTGGGACATTTTATGTACAATGTGGCGATAATTCACCAAATTCAAAGGGCCGAACCTTGGATACCTAAAGTAAATAGCCCCCTTTTCAATACTTATGTTGTCCTTGTACGGTCTTAGCATGTTACCGGGCAGATTCATTGTTTAAAAGTTAAACCAGTAACAGGGTGGAACACATTCCGTCAGTCAAATTTACAAAGGACAAAGACTGCTTTACTACGTGAGGTAAGGCAGAAATCAAGACAATTTGGGGGAGTCATAGAAAACAAGGTGTAAATGAATGAACCAGTCTGAGGACTTGTACATTACTGTTGGGCCATCGTACACACGTCCCTCATAGTGGCGAGAAAGGGAATATGCAAAAAAGGCCCAAACCTGGCACCTGTCTGAGCTCTCTCTACTCTGACCCCGGCAAACTGAAAGATTCATTATGCCAGCTCTGTCGCAGGGAGCTAATGTTCAAATTCACAAATCCTGTCAGAGTGGTGGTGATTATTTTTCCAGGGAGACCAAGATTTAATGGCAAAACGAAGTTTTGGCCCAGGGCTTTGCCAGACCTTAGGTTGGCCTCCAGAGAATTATTGTTTTATTCTTTTCTTGTTGCTTTTAATTTCCTGTCGGTCACGTTCCTTCCTCCAAGGAACCTCTTTGCCCTCGATGGACCTTACCCTTGCAGTGCTCTTGAAAACGCTCTCGTCTACCCGGCCAAGTGGGCTATCTTGTTTCTGAACATGACGTCTCTAAAGTGGAGAGAATGTCTCCGAACAAGCTTATGGGTGTTGAAAAAATGAGCTTGCCTCCACTTTGAAACCTTTGCCAGAACTGCTAAACATCCAAAAGTTACAGCGATGGAAAACCACAGCTGTGAGAAACCGCACCCAGCCCTGTTCTCTCTTGTGGTGCTTGGGATCATTTCAGGATTAGGATCGTTTTCCCATCACAATAGGCCGTCCACCTGAGCCCTGGGGGCTGCGGAGCACGGCGGTTTGAGGAGGGGTTCGGAGAGATGGGAGGGCTCCGGGTTCAGCCGGTGGGTGGGATACTGCATCCTCTCAGGTCTGGAGAAGGTATCTACTGGCAGGCGCTCCAGGAATAATAGCGTTCCCTTTCAAGACCTTACAGCTGAAAGATGGTAGTGACCCCTGTATGTTTTAGACATTTGGTTTTTTGTGTGTGTGTGTGTGAGGGACCAGTGCCAAACCAGAGTCCCTGGCTTACGTCTCTCTTGGACATAAAGATATCGCACTTCAATCAGGGCCTCAGAGTTCATGATTGGGGCCTCTCTCCAAGAAAAAAAAGGCTGCAAGCTCTTGTAATGAATACAAGTGTATTTTGTAGTTGTGGATACATGTCTGCAATTATTCACTAATAAATTAAGGAGGGGTGGGACGGGAGACCAAACACAAGCCCAAACGATTGCCAAGAAAATTACCTCTTAATATGGTAGTAAATTTCATCAGCCTCACTTAATCTAGACAGATCCAATTGCACCAAAAAAAAGTATACTTGAAGCCTTTTACATATGAAACATGTTTGGTTTATGATTGCCGTTTATGCCTCCCAGATCCCATTTCAAGCAGCAGACTTGGAACTTCTGGGTAAACTCCCAACATGAGAATGCGTACGCCGATACGACGTAGCTAGCGCAGCAAGTTTGGAGGCGGCTCACGGGATGCATGACTGTTGATCAGATGTCGGCGCACGAAAGTGAACCGCGTATTGGAGATGAATACAAGTGCACATCCTTGGGTCCTGAGCAATACGCCCAGTTGATCTCTACTTCATTAAGTGCCCGGTTATAATCCCACCACAGACAGACACACGTTCCTGACTTTACAGCTAGAAAATGTGGAGTGAATAAGTTAAGGATGCATTTCAGCTCATTTGAAACATTTTCACAAAAATGTACCGCAAAATCGTCCTATTATCTGAAAGAGAATATAATCACTTTCACATACATCAGAGGTAGGAATGCATAAATCATTTCCACATACATCTGAGGTAGGAATTCATTACCATATAAAGTGTTGTGAATTATGAACGGTGCCACAAAGCCCTTAGTCTGGGAAAACAAAGGGATGTCATGGAAAATACTTACACTAAGTGAAATAATATAACTCAACTGTGACAGCGCATTATCATGCAGGGTATGTCCACACTGCAGAACGAGATGAAGAGATGCTTAGCCGAAAAGTAGGCAACATTGCAACAGAATAGTTGTAATGATGTATAGTGTGGATCTACAATAATCCACACAAATATTTTTCGGTTCGGCAGTCATACTTTGCAGTAATGCCGTGGAGATGTACAACACGCCTATGCACAAGCAAGCAAAGCGCAGCTCAACAAGTGAATTGATCTACAATCCTCGTCTCAAGGTCGATGCCCAAGACTGGCAGCTTGCGGTGCAATAAACGAGGTTGTATGTAGCTTTGTCCTTCTAGCTCTCCATGAGAACGTCTTTGTTTTGCTGCAAAGGCATGAGAGGAGCAGATGGCCACAGACACATCTGACAGAGAAAGAGTGAAGAGTTCCAATGAGCTCCATGTGGAAATGATGTGATTGAGGCTGAACAACTATGAGTCCTTGAGGTCTGCCACATCCTTTTCATTCCAAACAGACTCAGACTCAATGACCCAACACACAGACACACACACACACACACACACCTCAGAGCTTGGCTTTTCCAGCAGACAAAAGAGGGAAATATTAACTTGCCACGACAGCAAGTGGAGCCAAGTCACGGCCTATTATGTTGCTCTCCTTTCCAGCTTTGCTTGGTGAGGTGCAGACAAGAGCGCTGGGCCAGGACAACGCACACCTGGAGCTGGACTTGTCAGAGAAAAGCAAGTTGGAGTGAAGACAAGAAGAAAAAGCCTATGGTTGGAAGTACATAAGCGATGTACTTCCGAATGGATTGCGAATTCCGAACTCCGACTGGAATGAAAGTTTTTCTGCCCGTGGAGTCGAAGCGCAGAGACGACTAGAGATGACAGGGTAACGCGCTGAGCAGACGATGGTAGACTGGCCTTTGTGAGGGACGTATGGTGCGGTGCATTGAAAGATGCTTCCCATCTGGTTGGATGAGATGGGCCATAACATGATAGCAGAAGTTAGTTGGTCTGATAGAGCCGCCTACCTCACCCACTGCCATAAAGTGTGGCAGTGGTCATTATTTGGTCTTTTTTGGAAGCAGGGAAGAGAGAAGAGAGTAGAGACCTTGCACACGTGCACGCACACGTGCACGCACACATGCACGCACACATGCACGCACACTTTTAAAACTGGTGAGTACTCACTGAGGTGAAGGCTAGAAGCTCCTCCTCAGTCAGCTTGTGGACAGGGTTGTTCTTCTGGAAATTGGTGCTGTAAAAAAAAAAAAAAAAAATTACTAGCGTGCTACACAATTAGCGCCCCCTTTCCTCCATACACATAATAAAAAGTGTTTCTATCATAACGTAGGAATGTCCAACTTCCAACCCCCTCTCACTGTAACACTGCTCTAACTACAGGTCAGGTGCTTTGGTTACCACGACTGATGAGCCATCAGTTCATCAGCTGTTAGACAGAACTGCCCGCGTTATGACAGAGAGGCTCTTTCAGAGTCTTCCTGAGTTTGGTCTCCCATCCATCTACATCAGCGTGCAGAGCGAGGAGGGGACGGACGTGTTCCTCGTTTATTTTGATGAAGGGTTCGCTTTGGCACCCCGCATCCCTCGTCTAGCGGATGTATCAACTTAGGAGAAAAGGCTGAGTACTTGGGAGAAGAGCCAAAGACCTGGTGCTTCTATCGATCCTTCCCTTACTCACCCGTGCTGATTTGGATCCGTGCGACTACAGAATTGGATCTGGTCGGAAAAAACCCCCCGATGCAAGTGCCGTTGAAGCATCTAGATGTGGTACAGACTAGGACTTGTTCAGCTCATGCCAAAAACTGTGAGGTTTCAGAGTGAGCTGCTATCCAGACCATGGAGGATTTCAATTTCAGGGAGATTAGGTGTAATAACAATGTTCCTTTGCAAATGTTGTTTATTATCTTTCCACTTAAATACAGTTAAGTACAGTATTTGCCTGGTGTAGGAAACACGAGGCCTGTTCTCCTGTGGTGTTCCGGCTCAAGCCAACAGCAACGTCTCACTCCTTTGAAGAACCACCTGGTCAATACTGGAGGAGCCATGTCCTTCATGGTGAGAGGAGAACTTCATGATTGGTGGATTTGGCACAGTCAGGATAGGACAGTTGTGAAGAATGGGTGTGTGTGTGAGCTGACGTGCGTGTCTTTGTACACACGTGTACGTGTGAATTCCTAGTGCGTGAGCTTGTGCGTCTCAATGCATGCAAGCGTGTAAGCTTGTGTGCGTATTCATCTCACTGCATGTGTTTGTGTGCGAGTTTGAGTGTGTGTCTCAATGTGTGCGCGAGTCAGTGAATGCGTGTGAAGCATGTGACCTGTGGGAAAGCCACTGAGTTCAGAGAGTTCCTCTTGGCATACTTTGCTGATCCTAAATGAATGAGGTCACATTGCCGACGAAATTTCAATATGATAAATCATTCACTTAGCCAAACCAACAACAATATTTGCATACTTCATTCTTTCTGAAAGACTATTATGGTTTCTTCCTTTTCCAAATTCTCTCAAGAGAATGTGATACATTTCACCTATTTGTAGTGAATAATGTGTTACATCTATGATCAAAATCCATCAAATAGTTGCTCGCTGATCAAAATCTTCTCAAACACAGCATACTTTTCTGAAATTGTACTTATTATTTCTGAAATAGTTCACGGAAAGTTCACTGAAAAGTTACAGAAAAAGCCCATGATCCTGAAGAGAGTAAAAGCAAAGAGACTGACAAATTCAACTGTCAAGGCTCTCAAATGAGGATCTGATGACAGCACTGCCCAAATAATGAGGTATTGGCGCCATGCCACCCTTACAGCTAGTAGTAGGTGCTGAGACAACTGGTGGGTGATCTTTCTGGGAAACAAAAGGGGAATTTCATACATGGTGATTTTCCCAGAATGTGATGGTTTAGGGAGGTGTCTCTGATAACAGGCCAGGATTGAAGGAAGAGGAGGACTGGAAAAGATGACATTCAAAAACACTGAGGTTTGAACACAAGTGTGTTTGTGGAAATGCCTGCATTGTAGCTGTTAGAATACACGGAAACAGGAAATTAAAATAATGAGGTCATTATGATTCTGGGATTAGTACCAAGCGACTGCCACGCTGCTTCTCATGTAGAGCACGACCGTCTTGACCAAGCCATGATGGTCCCTAGTCAAGTCAGCCGAGGAGAACAACTCAGACATTCAATCTGGCTATAACGTCTGCTCAGCCAAGACTATCACCTTTACACTCCAGTCATTTCCCCGCAGGGATGGCAGACCAGATGCTCCTGTTAAAAAGAGTGTGAGTGTGTGTGTGTGTGTGTGTGTGTGTGTGTGTGTGTGTGTGTGTGTGTGTGTGAGCACGCACGTATAAAGGAGCCCAGCTGCAAAACGGGGGCCACAGGCGCTACCGTGCGCAATTCCACTTGACTTTGACATCCACCTTACAGCCTGCTCCAGACCAGACTAATCAAATCCGCACAAGTTCAGAGAGAAGGAGAGAACGGTCTGCTGGGCTGCTTTCCTACTCATTTGTTACCAAGCCTACAGCCCAGCACTCCTTGAGCTGGAGATGTTTAACTCCCTTCTCCTTGTCAAGGTCTAAACCTAAACATCGCCATAAATCCTCTCTGACAACAAGTTATTTGATTAGGGGCCAGTCAGAAAAGAGCATGAAGGAGGACTGCATGAAGTGGGATTGGGGCTAAATCCATGTCTGCTACTCAGGTAATGCAGGTGAAGCTACAAGAAAAAAGGGCTGTTAAAAAGCTCTGGGCTCAGCAGGTTCTGCTTGATCACCGGACCAGAGAGGGAGACGGGGTGGGTTCTACGTGTAATGTCCTCGGACATTTGGCAGACTAGGGAGAAAATGCTGAGAGAAATTACATGGCCGTTTTTTTTTTTTTTTTTTTTTCAAAAGGGGGGTGGGGGGGGTCGACATTGAGATGAATTCTGCATCAATGCAGTTTCAGAGTTGAAGCAGAGTCATTACTTACCATGATGGTGGTGGTGGTGGGAGGGAGGGGGGGTCATGTGTGTACAGTTCACTTGTAAGATAAGCAGACTGAAGTAGTGAAGAGGGCCACTTGGACTGCTACACACAGACACAGACACACACACTATACACACCATACACACCCTCACTATACACACCCACAATATACACACCATACACACCCACACTATACAGACCATGCACTATACACACCCACACTAAAACACCATACACTATACACACCATACACTCCCACACTATAAGCTATACACACACCATACACTATACACACCATACACACCCACACTATACAGACCATACACTGTACACACCATACAGACCATACACTATACACACACCATACACACCCACACTATACACACCCACACTAAAAACACCATACACTATACACACCATTCACACCATACACACCATTCACACTATACACACCCATACAATACACACTACACTATACACACACACTATACACACCATACACCCACACTATACACACACCAGACACTACACTATACACACTACAAACACCAGACACTACACTATACACACCAGACACTACACTATACACACCAGACACTACACTATACACACCCACACTATACAGACCAAAGCTGCAGCAAACCCCCCCTCCTCCAAGACCCACTCTTAATCCATCTCGAACGTTCAGTCAATCCAATTATATCCCGGTGCAGGCTTAATTATGTTTGCTAATTATTCCACGCCCACGATTCGCTCGTTCGGCTGCAGCGAGGCAAGAGGACGCCGACCTTTTAAAACGACAAGCCCTCTCTGAGTGCTCCCAACATGCCCAATTAAGGAGTCACGTTGGAGGGGCGTTCGCTGTCCAGGAGAACAACAGGCAGGATGGGAGTGCATCTAGCCACATGGAAATAGACCATGGCAGACCAAGCCAGCCTGCCTCATACAATAGTCTTCTCTAAGTAGATTCCTTTTGGGAATTAAGTTGAGACTTTTTCTTTGAAGCTACTGTCACCAGGGAGATGTTGAGCGGGGGGGGGGGGGGGGGACAGGAAAACAGGAGGCAGAGAGGCTCTTGGGTAGGAAGAGAAGAAGCTCAGCACAGAGGAGGCTGACTAGAAGGGGCAGGAGGCCAGGTGTGTGAGGAGTGGGCAGACCACCAATCAGGTTCAAAGCAGGGAGGCCCTTACCCTTATCATTCAGCACGGCACACGATGAAAGCTAATGAGACCGGTCTACTGCCTGAACCCACAGTGTTACCTTTCAGAAGCACCACCTTTATCTCTCTCTCTACATCTCTTTCGTTCTCCCTCTTTGTCCCACTCTCTCCCTACCTCTCCCTCTCCCTCTCTCTCTCTACCTCTCTTTCGTTCTCCCTCTCTCTACCTCTGTAAATTCCCTTCCCTTCACCAGGCCTCTCTGCACCCCACCAGACCACCCTCTCCTCCCTCCCTCCCTCCCTCTACCCGCAGTCTCTAACTTCACCTTTCTCTGCTCCACTCTGGTGCTTTGTCCTTTTTCCATTCCTTTAATCCCCCCCCCCCACACACACACACTTTATGCATCTTCTAACCACCCCACCCCCCACCAACACCCAGCCAAGAAAACAATGAGCGAGACAGACAGACAGAGAGACATTGGCCTCGCCATCACCTCGTGTTATGGCACCTCTCAGGAGAGATGGAGGAGAGAAAACGCCAAAGCACGGAGCAAAGACATCACTCCGCAGAGGCCGTATCAGATGGAATCTTCGGAAAACAGACACTGAATGGAAAAAAAAAAAAACGACCTACAAAGCATGAAAATAATAAAAAAAGCCCCAATGAAAGAGCCTATAATAACAGTGATGTACTGTTAAGACTTGTAATAATAAAGCGGTTGAACAATAAAAAATGACAATATTTGGGGAAATGGCTTTAGCTGAAGGAAGGTAAAGAAAAAGACCTCGCTGGGTTTGAATTTATTTCTCCATTTCTCTCTCTCTTTCTCTCTCTCTCTCTCTCCGCTCCAAACGGTGGCCTATTCCAAAAGTGCTGCGAAAACCATTGCCGTAAAAAGGGCCTCTGGCCTAGGACTCTGACAAGCAGACTTTTAAAAAATGAATCTGTAACATGCGCAGAAAGCGGCCGACTCTGAAAGCAGTTTCTAAGAGCAGCGAGCCAGACTAAGAGGAGACACGCACACACACCATCTTTCCAGGCGGGCAGGCAGACAGGAGCTGAAAGTGGGACAGACGGTTGGACCGAGTGCTCGTCAATCTCACAGAGCGCCTTCCCAGAGTTCTCCTTGGGGGACCCCAGTTGGCTCCTCGGTTGACCTTTGGCTGACCTTACGGTTTGTCACTTTCTGGGGGGTCGGTACCTTTCTACTCGACTGATGATGATGACGAAGAAAATACCTTTTTAAAATGTATGTTTGGTAAAAGGGGTTTAGCGACTGCCTCAGCACGCAAAACTGACATCATTATTTCCGATTATTTGGAAGTCTAATAAAGACTGAACGTGACTACTAGTGCATGTTCAGCTCTAGAGACTGTAGAAGTGTCTGCTTGACGATGTCCGTCTCATAAAGTAGGAAAGGTTTGGACTCCAAATAGCTTTAAACAGCTTGTCCGATTGAGAGTAATAAGTATATTTGAAAGATATGACACCATGGGCCATTTGAAAAGGTGTTTGGGGTAACAGGGTCTCCAATGCGAGTCTGCAGGGGTGTGCAGGTGGAAGGTCTTACCAGATGCCCAGAATGACAGCCTGCTCCTCTGCACTCAGCTCAGGCAGCTGGTGGTGACTAGGCTCTGCCAGGTTAATCTGGTTCAGCACTGTGTCATCGCTCAGGTCATGGTCCTGTAGAGAGAGAGAGAGAGAGAGGGAACGAGAGAGGGACACACACATACACACACATTAGCTTAACAGCAGGGGTTAAAAACCCAGCCCTAAATCATGCCCCATAAACGTAGACAAGCTCGGACAGGTGAGGCCCCTCTCCTAAGTGGATATCCACCTTTAGTTGAGAGTTAAACCAGAGATATTTTTGGCGGCGCTTTTTCCGCAAGTCACTTGAAAGGCGTCTCCCCGTCCAAGTCATGGCCACCCCAGCTCCTCTTCCTTTGCCACCCTTTTTGTCACCCCCCCCCTCTTCCTCTTCCTCCTCCTCCTCCTCCGCTCACCTCTTCGCTCAACTCAAACGTAGCTGGTCCCGTAGGACGCGGTTTCAAAAGCAACAATTTCACGAGGGAAAACGCAAACTTCAAACTGTTGGTTGTCAAAAAAAAAAAACGCCCGTCCAAACACACTGTTGCAAAGAATGTCTTCTTGTTAGTGCCCTCTAGATTGATCCCAACAGGGTTATAAAGGTAACCTCAGCTTCAGCGTCTCCTGCGTAAACAAGCAGAGCATTTCTAAACAGGATTGCTTTCCAAATTCCTCGGATGAAGTAAACATGCAGGGTGGTCTACCAGGAAGTCCCGCGGACGGTAAATGGCTCTTGAAGTGGATCGAAAGAATGGAAAATGAGCGGTTTCCTTTTTCTGTGCCTTGTGAGAGGAGTTGATCTGCACTTGTTTGTCATGTGCTGAACCCACCAAAGTGCGAAACACCAAGTGACACGGCCTGTGTCTGGTTAGCGTGTCACGTACATCAGTTGGGAGAGGTGCACATGCCAACGACATACGTGCAGTATACCAACACAGGAGCAGAGGTATGCCAGCGTTCTGTCATAAACAGACATGATACATGTGACCCTCAAAAGGCAGATCTGCCTCCCCAGGATGTCCCCGTACCCTCCCTGCATCCAGCCTGCGTCCAGCCTGCGTCCAGCCTGCGTCCAGCCTCCCACACGGCCCAGGTAAGAGCCCCCCACATGGCCCAGGTAAGAGCCTCCCACACGGCTCAGGTAAGAGCCGCCCACATGGCCCAGGTAAGAGCCTCCCACACGGCCCAGGTAAGAGCCGCCCACATGGCCCAGGTAAGAGCCTCCCATACGGCCCAGGTAAGAGCCGCCCACATGGCCCAGGTAAAGCCGCCCACACGGCCCAGGTAGGAGCCGCCCACACGGCCCAGGTAAGAGCCGCCCACACGGCCCAGGTAAGAGCCGCCCACATGGCCCAGGTAAGAGCCGCCCACATGGCCCAGCTAAGAGCCGCCCACATGGCCCAGGTAAGAGCCTCCCACACGGCCCAGGTAAGAGCCTCCCACACGGCCCAGGTAAGAGCCGCCCACACGGCCCAGGTAAGAGCCTCCCACACGGCCTAGGTAAGAGCCGCCCACATGGTCCTGTTACCCCTCCCTCCACGTATTGCCCTGCCCCGTCTCCGTTCTCCACTGCGTGCTCGACCAAATCGTCTACGTTCTCGAGCCTTTTGAGAGACCGGCCATCTGTGGTAAAAGCATCAATCTGGTCCCCTAATCCTACACGGTGTCGATTCCCGCCCCCCACGTTTTCTCTGACGTCAAGCTGCCGTCTACAGTTCATCTGTGTTCCATGAGCACAGCAAACCTCCTCAGGTCATTTCCCCGTGTGCATACACACCTCCAGTACAGAGCTGAGCAGGCAGCGTGCTCCACGGAGCAGGAGAGAAGGAGGAGTCTATCCCCCCACGCCGCGTTTGATTGACACGTCACTTTGTTTGCAGCTCACCAAGGCAGACGTGGCCATTGATCAGAGCGGACAGGAGTGGCAGTGCGTCTGCAGATGTGGGAGGACTGGAAGCTGGCTAAGCAGTCATGTCATGCACACGTGTGATTTATTGAAGATGCGAGAACCTGGCAAGATCTACGTTGTGTCGATCTAATTATAAGCTCTTGTACCAAAAGGATGCTGCTATAGATAGACTGCGTGCGTGCCAAAGTAGCGCTTTCATGTGACTTGGATCCATAGCTTGATCTCCCACTGAAAGAAAACACAGATTGACTCTGACCCCCGAGCTGAAACGCTCAGTAACAAACTCACGACAGGAATATACAGATGCTCTCTCTCCCTCCCTCTCCATTCTAGCCAGCCAGTCAGCTCTGGCTAATGACAGCCTTGATTGAGCCCATTTGCTCCCCTTCTGCCAATAATGAAGGCATTAGTGATGTGAGCAGAACCTGAGGTACTCAGCTGGAGCCAAGCCATGACCAGCAGGGAGAGAGGCAGAGACAGGAGGGAGGTGGAGAGAGAGGGAGACAGGAGGGAGAGAGGGGCAGGAGGAGGACGGAAAGTGGGAGAGACAGGAGGTAGAGAGTGAAAGGAGGAGGAAGGAAAGTGGGAGAGACAGCAGGAGGAAGGAAAGTGGGAGAGACAGCAGGAAGGAGGGAGAGAGACAGAAGGAAGGAAGGAAGGAAGGAGAGTGGGGAAGGCGGGAGGAAGGAGGGAGAGGGAGGAGGGAGGAAGGAAGGAAGGAGGGAGAGAGGGGAAGGCAGGAGGAAGGAGGGAGAGAGGGGAAGGCAGGAGGAAGGAGGGAGAGGGAGGAGAAAGGAAGGGCGAGATGGAAAGAGGAGGAAGGAGGGAGACAGGAGGAAGGAGGGAGACAGAGAGAGACAGGAGGAAGGAGGGAGGGACAGACAGACAGACAGGAAGAAGGAAAGAGAGACAGGAAAAAGGATGGAAAGAGAGAGAGGGAGAGGGAAGCAGTGAATGAGAGTGGGAAAGACTGGAACGGCCAGTGAGAGAGCGGAAAGGCGGAAGAGTGGGAGAGTGAGTGAATAAGAGAGCAAGAGAGGAATGAGAGGGAGCGGGAAGGAAGGAGTGAGAGAGAGAAGGAGGGAGGACGCGAGCGAGACTTTACATAAGAGTGAGGACAAACAGCACCAGAGACACAGAGCCACGGACCACATTAACACCACACATTCAATATAACAACTGGCTATAAACAAACCGTGTTTGCATGCTTTGTCGACTCATCTTAGCATTACATTTCATTCTAATGAAAGTATTCAAAGGCAACACAATGCAAATCAACCTCTACACGCTACCCTGGGTCTCCATGACAACTACCGCTGCTAAACTTTTCCGTTGGTTAAAAGGCCAAAGGTCCAGACCCCTCGACCCATCTTCATTCCCCTGTGGGAGCATCTCATGCCACTATTCTGGAGTCATGATGATTGCTAAACCTGGCTCACTTTGCTTTACCACTGAAACCAATCCAATCTCCCCAGATCTGCGAGCAGAAGTAGGACCGATATACTGCGAGCACATAACCCGCATCTCTTCCTTCACCGTCTCCATCCATCCCGCCTCCCCGCGCCTCCGTCAAGAGTTCCCTCTTCAGCGTCGGAGACGTGCAAAGTGTAAGACTCTCGGCGTGATTAAGCAAAACCCTGACAGATTACTGGTGCTGCGAGCGCCCGCATAAAGCCTTTACAGCGCTCGCTTCCTGCCGCTCGATCTTGTCGTGCGACGTCTTAATCTCACGGTCGCTTTACGTAACGCGCTGGTGGTTGGAGCGAAAGCCGGGCCTAAACCACGCAGCCATCTCCGTGGCTAACACGCTACGCTGCGAGTGTGCCATAGGAATTACTAGCGTGCAACTTGGCGATACATCTCCCGCTGTCAGGATGGAATCGTGCCCTGATGAATCAATTTGGTCCTTCTGACAAGTGTGGCTTTGGGCCAACGTAGATGGATCTGACAGAGGGGGATGCTGAGTAATGCATCCTGGGAGTTGGAGTCAATCCTCTTGGCGCGCGCAGACACACACACACACACACACACTCGAACGTCCGTGCAAACAGTACGCTACACATGGGTCAGTCGGGTGTGATTTACTGCGAAGACGTCCAAAAGGGGTCCTATGTAGGATAGAGATATGCAGAGGGGATGATGAAGGGATGAAGGGGGGGGGAGACTTACGAGGAAGGAAAACAAGATGGACTCTGGTATAGAAAACAGGACTGGTTGGAGAACCAAACAAAATAAATACAAAAACACAAGACTAGACCTCTGCACCTCCTGCTCTCTGCCCCCCCCCCTCCCCCTCCTGTCTTTCCCCCCAACACGCCACACTTTCCCCTTCAGACACATCTGGAAAGGATGTTGTGTGTGATGGTGTGTCTGTGCGTGTAAAACACTCCACCGACACTCCCCGCTTCTCACATCTCTCAGACCGAGAACCCAACCGTCACCGTGGGCCCCTCGGCAAGAGCCGGAGTGCGTGCGCGCGCCTCTCGGACTTGAGTACACCTCCGAGAGTGTGTGCGTGAGTATGTGTGAGCCCGCCGTGCTGCGGGCCCCTAACAGGCACCTCATCATGGGCGAGGGACACGGTCTGGGCAGCGAGGTGAGGGCCGAACAGCTGGGAGCCGTCTGCGTCGCCTCGGCAATGCTCTACCTGCTGCGCCAGATGATGGCAGGCTAAGCGCTTCAACAGACGGACGGACGGACGAGCAGCAGCTGA
Organism: Plecoglossus altivelis; assembly: GCA_036571765.1. NCBI lineage: Eukaryota > Metazoa > Chordata > Actinopteri > Osmeriformes > Plecoglossidae > Plecoglossus > Plecoglossus altivelis. The sequence goes on along the minus strand of BROE01000016.1, from coordinate 7,314,793 downwards.
TTAACAAGGCTCTCTGGGGAAGGTTCTTGATGTTGGAGGCTGTTGTGCGATGTCACGGGCTCTGCTCCAAGCTGGACAGGAGGCTCTTCTGGGTAGACTGGGACAGTAAATAACAGACGTGGGGGTGGTGTTGCAATATGGAACGCTGGAGTCGTTCCTCCAACGTTCCACATCCCCACGCTCTCTTTGGGGGGGGAGGGAAAAAAAAGAAATTGCTAGCCGTTAGCTAATTCCATGCAGTGTTGTAATTCTTCTATTCAATGGTATCCCGATCCAGCCCTTATCCTGTAGCTGGCAAACCTTACTGTGAGGCTGCACGTTTCTGCTCACTTGGAGGAACGAGGCAGAGAGGAAATGTGGGCTGAGAGGAGTCTCCTCAGATCACACGGCTGGAGGTCTGAGGTGCCTCGCAGTGATGTGGACGAGCAGGTACGACTGTGACCGAACGTGTGTAGTACAGTGCGTGACTTTTATGTGTGTGTGTGTGTGTGTGTGTAGAGAGAGAGAGAGAGAGAGTCTGTGCTGTGACTCAGGCAGAGCTGACAGGCAGTGTACAGGGCAGCTTGTTTCCTCTCTCTCGGGGTCCTTTAGGCACGGTGCCTGTTTTCCACGTTGACAGCAGCTACACCACGGGGCTGACCAATCACCTTGCGGCCTGTCGTCACCCAGGGCTCGGTGACATCATGGCTGGCCGGCCACGTACAGGCACCTGCACAGGGAAGGTCTTGGCAGGTATAATTCTCCTACTTTCTATGAACTAAAACATAGCGTACTGCCACTTTGATCACGGAGGAGTCGAGAAGGTGCGGTTTCCTACATATTCCTCCTCCTTTGGTGGGCAAGTCGGTAATGGCTGAGGTAGGTATAGTCGCGCAAACAATGTGCGTTTGCACAAGGTTGTCGCTCGGCCATGCCATGTTCGAGCCGAGTGCGGCTCTTGGCCGAGTCAAGCTCTTACTCTTAGGGGAATGGACTTTCTAATAGGACTCAAGTAGAGAGAGGTCAAGCAGGGTCGAGATCCTGCTTTGAAAAGCAAGCAGACGACCACTGTCAGACCAAAGCTCCTCGCTAGATTGAGAAACCACAAAAAAAATGTGATAAGTACATATATATATATATATATATATATATATATAAATACAATCCACAACATGCTTTTTCCCTCCGCTCCATCAGAGGCTTCAGCCAATGAGGCATGGCCATGGGTCACGCCTGAGCTGGCTAATAGAAAACTTACCGGCCGTTGGAAAACACACAGGATAAGAACCTCTTGTGCCTGATGTTGACGGGTGAGAAAGAGAGTGCTAGAGTGACTAGGGAGTAGGGAAGAGCTTTGGCCCGTGTCTCCAGCTCAAGTGTCTCAGTATGACACGACACTAATGGCTGGCGGGGTGGAGAAGAGGCCCCCTCTGCTGGTGACACTGGGAACCGTATTTGCCCCTTAATCTCTGCCAGCAAAGGGGGTTTGTTTCCTCTAGACTGGTGCCAGCTACAGCTGAAGTTTACCGTTGGAATCCATATTCAAAGGCGAGGGCTTGAGTTGGTGTTTGGGTTGGTGTGTTTGGGTGCTTGAAAGCGTTTGAGTGAGCACGACATGCTGCGTTTGTTTGCTTCAGTGTTTGCACTGCGATGAGGCGTCTCATTTGCAGGCGTTCTTACCTTGGGCAGGCTGGCCCGCGGGGTGGGGGTGGGCGTGAGGTCAGGGGCAGAGTCTGGGACCACGCAGTCGTCCTTGCGCTTGACCTCCAGGATGAGCTGGGCCAGGAAGTTCTCCTGGAAGCGGGTCCTCTTGCCCAGGGCACCTGAGGGGAGGAGAGGGGAGTGTCCCAACTGAAGCACCTGATAACACGTTCCTTCCCCTCTCCCAGCCCTGTCTAGCTGCTCCCCTCCCATCTCTTGCTCTCTCCTGGGCCAGGAAAGCTACAGTCAGGCTAAGGTCCTACCTGTCATGTTGACTTCCAGGCCTGAGAGTTCCTTGGCCGTCTGAAAGCTCTCCTTAGCCGCGTGGTACTCGTAGTAGGTGAGGCTGGTGTAGCCACACTCCAGGTGGAACTGCATGGCCAGGCATCGGTTGGCTTCGGCCAGAAACAGGGGCTCGCACTTCTTCACTGTGGCAGAGAGGGAATTGTTCTATGACTAGTGTCGGAGCGTAGGCTGGTGAATTGCTGCTTTTCATAGTTGATGGTGTTACTTTGAATTTCCTTGGAGAGGGACACTTTGGGGATAAAGGCTTCTACAAGGTCAGGGAAGCCATATAACCCACCAATATCTCACCCCCACTTTGTCATCGAACAGACACACACACACACACGCATATCACAAACATTGTGATTGCAAATGTCATCAGAGATTAAACCGCATCGAAGGTCCCATTCCAAGCCGCTCTAAGTGTCTAGCGGGCTTCATCAGCGCGAGCGAGAGACCTTGAGGCGACACATTAAAAAGACAAAGAGAAGGTTGAGATAGGAGCCTGGGTGCTACCCTGGCTTTGTCCTTCCGCTCCGTTCGTCCAATCGGATTATCAGGGCGGTCCTGTTGAAGGCCGCTGTAAGAGATCATCCTGGGTTCCTATCGCAGGGGAAGGGGCACGTACGAGGAGAGCGCGTGTTTAATTCATGACGGGGAGGCATTCAACATTTATGAGGCGCTTGTTCGAGGGGGCGGGGGGAGGGAGGAGGAGGGGGGGGGGACTGGGATGGCCTGTGTGAGGATACGGGGCGGGAGAAGAGGGGAGGAGGGGGGAGGGAGGGGAAGGGAGGGGGGTTGGTGTCCGTGTGAGGAGACGAGATTTACTCCCAACGCCTGTGTCACCTTCGCAGCCAGCCAGCGCTTCTCACACCGCGAGCACCATGTTCTGTTGTGACGTGCCGTGGTATTCTGTGGTGTACGTGTGCTTGCATGTGTGCAGCGTGCGTGTGCGTGCGTGCACACACACACAAACATACAAACACACACACACACACGCACGCTCAGCAATGTGCCATAGCTGCGAGGCTGCTGCTTGGTCCCTTAACAGCGGCAAAGAGGATGACATGCACAGGAACGGATGGAGAGGAGGAAAGGAAGGGGAGAGGAGGTGAAGAGGGGAGAGAAGAGAAGAGGGGAGGAGGTGAGAAGAGAGAAGAGGTTAGGAGGTGAGGAGGGGAAAAGAGTGGAGGAGAAGAGGAGAGGAAAGAAGGGGAGAGGGGGAAGTAAGAGAAGAGAGAAGGGGAGAGGAGAGGGGGAGGCAAAAAAGAGGAGAGGAGGGGAGGGGATAGAGAAGAGAGGAAAGGAGGGGAGAGGAGGGGCAGGAGCCGTTCTCCAATGTCACCTCAGAGAAAACCAAGACAACAGGAAGGCAGCGCAGGGAGTGTGTCGTGACCAGGGCTGTTGCATTACAGGAACGCCAGGGATGATCTGGATCTGGAGTGGCCACGTATCTTCACAGGGCCAAACAGGGCTTTGTGTTTCAAACCAGAACGCCCCAGAACCTTCGCTGCGAAAGACGGCGACTGGAACTGAGCGCGTGTTCGGTAGCTCTTCTTGGCAACGTATTATCAAGCCTCATCAAGGTTGAATGAATACATTGATTGAAATGGCAGTTCACATACAAGACTAGATTAAACCAACTCTAAGAGCAGGTTCCTTCGCTCCACCAATGGAAGGTAGGCAAGTGAGAGAGGGAAAGCGAATGGCAGAAATCTCCCTTTTCCATCTGCATGCTGTCCACACCAGCACGCACTACGCCTACATAGTAGGAAAACACTGCAAGGTCTGTTTCTCCGGCTGCTCCTTAGAATATGGATCCGATGCTTGTTCATGGTCCATGGAGCCCTTTCACTCTTCCCACTCTGTTAACTACCACACACAGACACACACACGCACACCTCATGCATACGCAAGCCCACATTGACACGAAAGCAAAAACTGGCCAATTGATAAAAGTCTACTAGAGGTCGACAATAATTAAATGTCTGAACTGTCTGCTAGTTACTAAGCTACCAAGTAATGACCCTGTGCCACTATGTTGGGGGAGATTTGAGTGTGTTTATAGGGGGATGAAACCAGCCATTGTGCTGAAGAACAATATATTGGCTCAGCCAATTAATCAAGGCAATTATTCACCCCTTATATATATATAGTGGCAAATGTTTGGCTTGTGTTTCTCTGGTGTTTGTTGCTCATTACTGCGGTGAACTTGAGCGTGAAGGACGGAGCCAGGCGTAAGAGTGGAGAGTCTATTAGAATTGGAATTGAAAAACGAAACTGAACGAGGACTAAGGAAAGCCGACCAAACTGGCTCCGCTTTCCGCAGGCAGACTGAATGGATGGATTCACGAGGTTCACAGTGCAGGTGCTGTGGACCTAAATCCAATGTCTTGATTTGTAAATGCTCGTTTCTAAAAGCCTGCCCAACGCTGAGGTAACTAATTAATGCACTACCTTCTCTGTTGGAACAGAGTATTGGTGGATTTTTGTATTTTACATCCATGCGTAACCCCAGATATTCCAAAGATAAAACTAGTAGGAATTGTATGCAACCCAGGAGGTAGTTGGGCTTAATTTGCACATGGAAATAAATGTCCACCGAACACACAATCACCATAAGGTTCACTGTGGCATTATTATACAAGTACAGAACCAACTTTCTCCAATAAAACTCTGAAGTTCCTGCCTTTATCTGAAACATATAAATCTCTCCCTGTCCTTACGTGTTCCTGTCTAACTCTCTTTTCTGTCAGTAAACCAAGTTCTTTGCTTCACTTTTCAGACCTACCAGAGAATAGGACTGAAGGTGGCTCTGAAGGTGGCTCAAACTGGCATAGGTGCCAGGCAGTCCCTAATCTTAGAACCCTCCCTCCTTCTCCTGCCAGTTTATGCCTACATTTAGCCTCTCGACTGGGCAGGGACAGGCATGGACTCATTGACAGGGTAGCCAGACATTTCTAGAACATTCCACTGCTGGTCTCCTATGGCGTCATTAGACCAGGTTGACACAGGTGGGCTGCAGTCGATGCCACTGGCAGGCAGGCAGGCAGGTAGGAGCTGGCGTCCGTAGAGGGAGGAAGGGATGAAGGAGAGGAGGGTTGGAAGAGAAAGATCGAGCGAGAGAGAGAGAGACAGAGAGAGGGGCGAACGCCATCCTAATTACCTCAGTTTCGCCCTCCCTTATCCCCCTATTTTCCCTGTCTCCTGCTTGTAGCCTGCCAGCCACCCCCTCAGTATGAATCACTGGTGGAGGTGGGGGGGCTGCTTAGGTGAAGACAGCAGTGCAGAGCGTTGCCAGGGCGCCCACTGAGGCAAGCATGTTCTCATGCATATACAAGTTATGTAGAAAGTGACACACAGCCAAACACTCTCCAGAGAGAAGGTGGGAAAAACAATGGAACGCACCACACACACCTCCTGACACAAGCACACACACACACCATAACACAAACACTCTGATAGAGAGAAGCTAAGGCAATGCCCACAACAACCTGCATCCAAAACAACTGCAAGGGGAACTACATTATAATGAAAATGCCTTCGGTGCTGCAACACAGTAAAAATGAGTAAGGAATAAAAGTTCATTGTGTACAGCCTAATATGGTCCCATGTGGACAGGGATTGATTAGAAGAAGCTACGGGTGCTTCTAGACAGTAGACAGCTTGATTTGTGAGGTGACGCGTTCCTTCATTTCCTCTATTTTTTACGTCTCTTTTATGACGTCTCTTCAATGTCTTCACAGAAGTCTTTACATTTCAGATACATTAGCGGATGAATCAATCTGGGATAGTTCTGAAGTAGCACATCTTGGAAGAGGTATCGTTTTTCACCAAGTGGTTTTCAAGCCTAAATTATGGAGACAAGACCAAGTTAATCTGAAGAGAATTGAGATAAATGAGGAACATTTTGGTCTTTATTCTTAACTTGCGTCGAGCTTAAAACATAAAATGGTCTGTTCCCAGAAGTAATCATTATTTGATGTGTGAATTCTAGATTGGTCCTGACTAAAACTGCTACCTCAGGGACTTGTGAAGGTAATCAATATGCCACATCAATACCACACTTGCCTCTGATATGAAGTCAAATCCTTAAGGGCCCTTTTGGAAGGTAGCAATAAATGAATAGGTAAATAATTAATCATCCATTTTAAGCAACTTTTCTCAAGACAAGACTATGAGAAAATTGCCTTCCCCTAAGATTTTCATTTCTACTCCAAACCTATCACATAACCAATTCTTAGTCTGACTGCTTCATTTCAACAGTGTTTACTACGAACCCACCTTTCCTAGAAGATCATTCTATAAGCAAGCACGGTACCCACACAATGTGCCCATCCCAGATTTAGTGCCCAGGAATAAACAGGAGCTGTGGAACAGCTTGAAAACAAAGAGGCACACGACACGCCCTGTCCCTGTTCGGGGACAAACACATCACCTCACCGTCAACAAGATTCTACTGGAGGAAACAGCAGGGGGTGGTTTCAGCCTCATCCCTGGGTGGTGAATGCATGCAGCCTTTCCTAAACATTTCCTTCAGGTAAACGTGTTTGGGTAGAGAGAAGAGAGAGGAGAACAACAGCTCTTCACAGGACGTCTGCTAAGAGATTAATATCTCCTTCCGACTGTACCCCCTCCTCCATCCTCCCTTCAGATTTTTCGAGTAGATCTGCATAGTACACCATGCAAATCAGGATTCGTTCCAAGATGAGAAATCATAAATATTTGGTGGGAAATGTACCTAGATGAACAAACAGCCTGTATTAGGGTGTATTTGATAGATATGTATTTCTCACACTTCTTGAGCTGTAAGACTGAACACAATCAGAGACTGAGTTCACAGTCGGGGGGGTTGATCTGGGGTCCTTGACCTTCTTGTTTAAACACCAGAAAGGTGCAGAGTGGGTGGGGGGGATATTTACAATAAATATAATATTGATCATGTGAATACTTTTCTAGATAATGCTCATCTAAAACAATGCTGTTGTAATATTGTTGAACCATTCCTTTACTTGTAAACATCACGTTTGATATTTTTCTGGACCAAGTTGAGAAGGTCTTTTTAAAAACGCCATCTTGACTTTCAAATGTACCGACTCATTGTTCAAACACAGAGAATATTAACTATCTCGGAGGAGAAGTCAGACGTAAAGCCCACTAACACCTCTGTCTGTGCTCTTCCAATCAGCAGCTTCCGTTGTTCACAAGTCACTCAGAAAGCAAGCCTCTGATTGGTCCTCTAGGATCAGCGCTTCAGTTTCCATCTCTGAAGCCGATCTCAACCATTGAGGTTGAACCACAGATCCGGATGCTTCTTCAAGACCTCGTCTGTATCTCTGCTTTTGAAGCAGATGACCAGGTCCAGCTCTGGACCAGATGACCAGGTCCAGCTCTAAAGCAGATGACCAGGTCCAGCTCTGGACCAGATGACCAGGTCCAGCTCTGGACCAGATGACCAGGTCCAGCTCTGGACCAGATGACCAGGTCCAGCTCTGAAGTCTACCTCACCAAACTCAACAGATCAACATGCCTCCCCCATATGTTGCATCGCAACACAAACATCCTCTGGTGTTCAGTCAAATACTGGCTCTCCGAACGTTTACAAGAATATCCTGCCTTTTGATTATTGTAGTCACTATTGTTGATTTTTAGGCACCTTGGTAATTAAGGATTTGTGATAAAAAGGGTGGATGAATTCGTAAAAGCATAATCCCATTCTGCTACACTACAAAAGGAGGTTGACATGGGTTTGTTCACTGGCATTGTGCAATGCAATGCTGGTGTATTTGGGCTAGGGGCTGGTCTATTTTGGGGTCTTTGCTCCGAATCTTCCTAAACAGACGAAGAGCAGCGAAAGCTAGGACAGCGAGCGAGAGAGAGCGAGAGAGAGATAATAAATGGCAGCTATTGGGGGTAGATAGTGGGGGGGCGGACTGGCTCAAATGAAGCATGGATGCTGATGGCTGAGGAAAAACCCAAACTGGCCGAGTCAGGGGAAAACTGGGTTGCCACGGTGAGAACACCTGTCTAGCCACCCGGCAGCAAGACATCCAGAAACAACAAACAAACAAACAAAAAGGAGTCTTTTGATTGTATCTGGGAGTGTTGAAACGAGCTATTGTAGTCACCACCCTCATCAGGACCTGCAGTGGTACACAGAGATCCTATCAGGGAGCACAAGAGGGATTAGAGAGGGGCTTTCATTTAAGCAGACCCTTTGGCAGTCCTGCCGTTGTCAGGGGGAAAAGAAATCACCTGACAACTGGCGCTCAACACTTTTGTCTGCCCACCCTTCACTCTGAGGGGACAGGAAGTGAAAGAAGGAGCTACGTCCACTTAATCCCTGCTGTGCTGCTGCAAGGACGAGCCCCTGGGACACACTAGGGTGAGGACGAGCCCCTGGGACACACCAGGGTGAGGACGAGCCCCTGGGACACACTAGGGTGAGGACGAGCCCCTGGGACACACTAGGGTGAGGACGAGCCCCTGGGACACACCGGGGTGAGGACGAGCCCCAGGGACACACTAGGGTGAGGACGAGCCCCTGGGACACACTAGGGTGAGGACGAGCCCCTGGGAGACACTAGGGTGAGGACGAGCCCCAGGGACACACTAGGGTGAGGACGAGCCCCTGGGACACACCGGGGTGAGGACGAGCCCCTGGGACACACCGGGGTGAGGACGAGCCCCTGGGACACACTAGGGTGAGGACGAGCCCCAAGGACACACTAGGGTGAGGACGAGCCCCAGGGACACACTAGGGTGAGGACGAGGGCTTGGGACACACCAGAGTGAGGACGAGGGCTTCACGCTTAAAGCCTGGACAACGGATGTCTTTGTTTGCGTAGGTAACAGAGAAATCCTTTCTGTACGCAGGTCAGCACAAACGGGGACAGTTGCAAATGAGACTGTTTGAGAGGCAGCTTTCGTCCACATAAACACGCACGCACACACGGTGTGATCAGCTGACATGGCTGGTCTGGCGAGCGAGACAGCCGTCACTGTGGCAACGGAGCTGTGATGGTGGCGTGCAAGTGATGGTGGTGCCTGCCAGGAGTGGTGTGACTTCTGCCACAACATGACATGACATCAGGAGCCTTCAAAAGGAACGAGCCTCATTGGTGAAGACGGCTGCATCTTTCCGAATCGAAACTCTCCTCAAGTCCCATGTTTACAGAATGACACTGCTGGCCTGCCTTGCTGGCCTGCCAAGGTGTGTGTGAGGGAGGGGAGGGGTGGCGACTTGGTGTATGTGTGTGTGGAGGAGGGAGACAACTCTTTTGAACATGGCAGTTTTGAAAAGGATAGTTGGAAGAGGTTAGAGTTAGATGATGCCAGATTACTCCTGCCTGACAACAGACAGCTGCTCAGTGATTGTGCCCTCTGACCTTGGACACAGAGTGCTTGAGCAGCTCTCCATGGTAGCGGTCTATGGCTGTTTGTGTGCGACAGATTTTGTGTGAGCATGTGTGCTCTGGTGTGTCGAGAGTGTGCGTCCTGCCACGGATCACTGACCTTTCTCCAAGCAGCCGTGAGCCAGCTGGAGGAGCTGAGGGGAGCGCTCCTCCAAGATCTGCTGGTGGACGTTCAGGTAGCGCAGGCTCCACCACGGCAGCAGCTACACACGCACACACGCACGCACGCACGCACGCACGCACGCACACACACACACACATACACACACAGGAGGAACATGGGAAAGCCGTATAGTGTGATGCGAAATAGGCGCAAGAGGAACAAGAGAGTGGTTTTGAGCGAATGAATGAATACATTCATGAGAGGGAGTGAGTGAGTAAATGAGAGTGAGGGAGCGAGCGGGCAGGTAAGTGGACAGGCTGGAAGAGGGAAAGGCAGGTAGAGTGCTTCTTTACAAAACACAAAGGGCAGGTTCACACAAAGTACATGACAGTTTGCATCGCGAGCTACTCAGCCAAAGATGTCAAACAACGTCAACCAAGCACATACCTACAAACCCCCCCTGAAGAAACCTAAAAAACGCAGTTTTACACCGAGTTCTAGCGAAGTGCTGACCCAGCTACAGAAAGAGCCAGCTTCGTCTTTGCTGCCCCCCCTCCCCTCCAGCTTCCAGACATGTAACCATGTAAGGGCCCCCCCCCCCCTCCTCCCCCCTCTCTCGCGGGCGCACTTTTCCAGGAGCAGTGAACCATGTAGAGAGCTCATTTGCGTGTCAGCAGCGGCGGCGTCCCATGCCAGCGTGCCGCGCGGGCCTGCGCTCCTCCGGTCCGTGGAACCTTCTGGCGCATTAATTGTCTTTCTCTCGCCGAATCAATAATCCCGGCACGGCTGTGCGCAGACACAGAACCCCATCCTGCATGCACACGGCCTACATACAAACAAGCTAGCATGGGCACCCAAGCAACCCTCCCAGTCTCATCTGAGGAAGACAGGATGGAGACGGACAGAGGAGGCTGGTAACAAGAAGGGAGCAGGGGAGCAGTAGAAAAGGGTGGAGAGGAGAGGAGCAGAGAGGTGGAGGGAGGTGGGTGGGCGGAGGGAGGTGGGTGGGTTGGAGGAGGACGTGGCAATGGACACGGTGCCCTTGAGTTAAGTCAGCCAAACTCCCCGATGCTCAGTGAAATTGCTGGACGCAATTAATTCCCTTCACCTCATTTGCATGTTAAAGGCTGAGTGTTAAAAGGGAGGAGGGTGGGGTGAGGGAGGTGGGGGGGAAGAGAGAGAGAATGACGTCCCTGAACATGAAAGTGTGTGTATCTCATACAGCAAATTATTTTGTGAAGAAAGAGCTTCCATTGAAGTCGAACCGACCGAAAGAATGGAACGGTAGGAGCCCCATAGAGATGTACAGAAGCTGTGATTCACTGCATCCCAATAGATTGTATTCCACAGAACTGAACCACCACTGAACTGGCTCACTCAGATGACGAGGTAGAGATAGTCAGGCCGAGAGAGAAGAAGCGACAGAGTGACAGGATGGTGATGCACGACCGTGTGAGACAAAGACAGAAAGAGAGTGAGTGAGTGAGGGAGTGAGGGATCGAGGGAGGGAGGGAGGGAGGGAGGGAGGGAGGGAGTGAGTGAGTGAGGGAGTGAGTGAGGGAGGGAGTGAGTGGGTAAGTGGGGGAGGGAGGGACAAAGGGAGTGAGTGAGTGAGGGAGGGAGGAAGTGAGTGAGTGATGAACCAAGTGCTTACCTGGAGGCTGTCCATTTCAGCCGAGCAGTTGACCAGTAGGACCCTGGCCAGAAGCAGAAGGAAGGGGTTGGCCACCAGGCTGTAAACCGACTCCCCATCCAGGAGCAGGCGGTCCAGAAGGGCGTCTGTCAGGGCCTGGGGCTGCAACAAGGGAGGGGCATGGAGCGTCACCACTGGCATGCAGTGTGAGGCTGGCAACCAATCATCATTAACTACCCAGTCAATACTAGTCAATCTACTATGAAATCAATTCCAACCAATAGTACTTCAGGTAAAAACCATCCTGATTTGGTAATTGGACATCAGAGGCAACAGTCAATCCAACCTTGGAAGCGCTGCCACCCTCATCCACACTCACTCACCACAGCAGCCTGTCAGGTCACCCATAAAGCCAGTATATAAAAGGAGTTTGTATAGGGGGAGGTCCTTTTACAGAGGAAGGCTGATAAATCACCACTGAGGAAAGTTGTTAAGCAGCAGAATGGGCCTCTTCTCTGGTGTGATGGAGAGATTCCGTCCACCAAACACGGTGGACGGAATCTCCTCTCGCCGCATAATTGGGACCCCTGAGAGGGGTTCATTACGAGGGTCTCTCTCTCTCTCCATCCCTCCTCCCCCAAATCCCTCATTCCCTCCACCAACTCCATACATCCTCATTACCCAGAGCAAAGGGCGCGGAGGAGGGTGTGTGTGTGTGTGGGGGGGGGGGATCGCTCGTCTGTGCTATTCATCATACCTTGAACCCGCCGACACACGTAAGCCTGAACTGCACACCTCTGCATTATCCTACCGTCTGAAAACTGCTTTCAAATGAACTCTTCTAAAGCATCTCTTCAAAGCACTCGTGGTCGGACATCGCAGGGTAATCATGTATTCAAAGCTGCTGTGCTATGTCAGCCAGGCGTCTCTACAGACTGCATGTAAACGGCAACAGAGAGGGAGGACGACAATGGAAAAACCAAAAACAGCCTTCCAAGATTATGCTGCTGTTTTGAGCCGCCTCCCAAACATGTTAAACATGATATTAGTATGACCCCAAAAGGGGTGGAGTCAAGCCGTACCTCTGTGAACTGAGCGAGCAGGGCTGGGGGCAGAAGGTCGGCCACGTGGATGGTGATCGGGGGTCCGGTCCAGTTGCTCTGGACAAACAGGTGGAGACAGGAGACAGCCAGGGCCAGCAGAGCCGCCTCTCTGAGAAAACAGACCCGCCCCCCCCCTCAGTGAGACATGCTGAGCAGTAGGAGCATCACACCCATCTAGTCCCTTTTCCTCAGCTCTGAATCTATGCCTGGATAGCATAGGGAGATGTGAGGATTTTTAAAAGATAGAGATAGTTACAGCCCCTCCCACCCCACCCCCACCCCACCCCTGGCCCTGAGACCACAACATAACCTCTGGCCTGCCTCTGAGGCCGAGGGGGGCGGTGAGTAACGAAGCGACGGTGGAGGGACAAGGCGTGGGACGGGGAGCGATACGGGTACAAACAGACACGCTGGGACGGTCACATTTCTCCCAAAAGATAATATCCTAACCCCCCCCCCCTCCCCGCAGGACACTGGAGGAAGATGTTAAGCTGGCCTTATTAAAAATTAATAATTCATGGTAGAGGAAAGAGGGAGGAGACAGATGGGCTGTGTTTAGCTAGAGGACCACTTGGTAATTCCCCTCCCTCCCTGCGCCCAGTTCTTGATAAAAGAGCCTGTAAAGTGGTTGAAAAGCGATAAAAGTGGCAATGAGCCGCTGATCATGTCGCTTCTCACGCCAGAGCAGGACGCTCCGGTGCCCCCACCCCTGATTCCTCCCCTCGTCTCCTCACCTGTCTGCCTTGTCGCCGTCCGTGCGGTCGGCCAGGTAGGCCAGCGCCTGCTTCTCCAGGTAGGCCTCGATGCCCTCCCCCTCACCGCCGCCGTCACCCAGGAGCTCCAGCACCGGCGGACTCAGCAGCACCGCCTCGTAGTCGCCGTCCAACAAGCTCTTGAGCAGAGAGCCCGCCTCTGGAAAAACAGAAAGGCGGGGAAGACAGGAAGTGACTAATGACGAAAATGGTTTGGACTTTGGATGGCGTCGTTATCCCTTCCTTAACTCGGTGGAAGCGCCCACGTCGTTCTACATCTAAAGCAACGGCGTAGCGATTATCCTCACCGCTGTATATCAGACCTATGCATTTCGCTCGACGCGGAATGACTACATCTGACTAAGCCAGTGAAGCCTCCCCCCCCCCTCCCACTCTCATTTCACATCGTTTTGACCATTTTAAATCAAACTGAATATCCTCATGCAGTAAAATGGGTGTATTAAGCAAATCCCAGCGGACATGCGATGGCGCTACGTGGTCACGCGCTGCCGACCAAGACTGAGGGAGGGTAGAGGAAGATGTTGATTGATCATCAATGGCTCTCGCTATGAGGCTGAGCCAGACATCTTATCCATGGAGTAATTGCACTGGTAGGCTGTGCCTCAGTCACTCAGCAGCTTTCATTAGCCCTTTATTTGAGCATAGAGGCTGGCTGGACTCATTAGCATTGATTGCATTGCGCTCCGTTGGTGTGGGCGAGTGAGGTTATGGTGAGCAAGAGAGAGCGGGGAGAGAAAGGAAGAGGGGGTGCGGATGGGGGGGGAGTACGGAGGGAGTGCGTGATGGAGTGGCTAGGTATTACGGAACAGTCTCTGCCGATGAAGGCAAGTGCAACTGTAACCACATTGACTGTCAATCACGCTTCCAAAACGACATATACAAGAAGGAAGTTTAAGGCTTTTGATGACAAAACAGTGGTGATGTTTAAGGATAGTTCTATGGCCTATTCAGAGCCAAAAATAACACTGCTACACTGCTTCCTCTAGAGACAAATCCAACCCACCCCCTACCCCCCCCCCCCCCGCCACACACACACACGCGCGCGCAAACACACTCTTAAAATACATTTTCGTAAGACCTCACTGAATGTCTTTTATCATAAAAGCCATCAAAAAAGCAGCCTCCGAGGGAACAAACGGCTCTTTTTCCCAGAATGCAATGTGAGCTGAGTGGCCTACTTGCATTATGACAGTGTGCCATAGCTGCTACCTTACGACGGACCCAAATCGCTGCTGGGCTTTGAGAACTTATAGCAACATTGTCTGTAAGCTGTTGTGATTTCTTTTCCCTGTTCTGTACCCATCTAATGAAACCCACTGGCAGCAATAGCACAGAGCCCTGGGGGGAGGGGAGATCGACAGGGAGACAGGGAGAGATAGTATGAGTGAGTGAGTGAGTGAGTGAGTGAGTGAGAAAGTGTGAGTGAGAAAATGAAAGCGTAAGGTCGAGGGTAGAATGTTAATAACGTGTGGGGCACTCTAGCTTGGTTGAAGAGCAGCAGTTATGGAAAGCATGGTCCTGGATGCCCCTAAATGAAAGTGTAATTCAAAAGAGCTTTGCAATTAGCAGTAATTAATGTAAGGTCATGCAAGCAATTGAAATTTGGAATATTTGGCCGTGTGCCACAAAAACAGATGCAGGTCTAGTATTCTACTCTGTACAGTGGGTGCAATAAGAGGATCCGGTCAAACCGCCCCAAACACACACCGATCATTGACTTGCTATGCATATTGTTGGAACTTATTGATGGAAATAACAGGACAAGCCATGCTGACAATAAAGTGACAACTGTCTTCAACTAATGTCAAGAACAGCCCCCTCGCTTCAGTCCATGGAGATGGCTCATTTCTGCAGAGGGATGCTTGCGCCGTCATTAGGCTGCATTATATTTATCTGTACAGCTTAGAATGCAGACAACAGTCGAATCTTAATACACAGAAATACAGAACACGTGCGGTCCTCAAGTACCGTTCTTTTCTCTTGAACCAGCAAAAATATTCGCTCTTGGGTGTCTGCTGAATTGTCTTGACTGCGACAAACGTCACATCACATACAAGTCAATGACTACATCGGGTTCCTACGACTTGCCATGTGCGCTGATCGCAGACCGTATGATGTACAATGCGAAACGATGCTCATCGTGTACACTTGTCCCATTTTATTCAAACTACTATGTAGAGATGCATTAAGATTAGGAAATACATATTTGTACCGGATCTAACGCACGTAACATCACCGCTCATCTGTAATTGCGGGCAACATTAGGATAGATGCGGAGCGCGATGAGCTGTCAAAGTGACTGTCAGGCATCCAGTCTTATCATGTCATCAACCACCTGTAAGCGTCCAGATGGTTTGAATTTATATCTTATCTTGTGTAAGCTACTTTGACCAAGAGTCGTATCGGAGTATGAACTCCTTGTCTTAGCAAGGGGCCAGCTGGGACAACCAACTCAGGCACGTCCATTCCGATCCAGTGAAAAGTTAACATCGATTTTGCCCCACAGCTCCGCTGCAAAGAGACCTACTCGAGGATGAAGCTCCGCGTGCTGTATAGGTACCGTGCGGAGCTACCTAGCTTAGCAAGCTAAAGAGCTAATGGTTTGACAGATTCCTTAGCACGTAACGACATTTAGAATGAGAAGCGAGAGAATCATAAACCTATAAAATGGTCATGCAGAAGCACAACATCGGTCGTAAGACCATTGTCAGCGTTCCACCAGTAAGCCGGCATCACATCATCAGCTTTGAGATGGGTGCCCGGTGAAAAACCGCTCAGAAGCGATGTTCACTTACAAGTTAAGATGCCGAAATGGGGCAGATTTCATATAATTCTTCTCAATACTGCACGAATACGTTCGTATCGGTGCATACTATACCTAAATAATACCATACACATCAAAACAATAACCGCGGGATTCCGTTTTCTCACCTGCAGCGCTGAAAATATTCTGCTTCCATTCCGCTGCCTCGCTTGCTGTCAGAAAACCTCGGAGCACGGGAATCTCTACGTCCCGCACCATCTTAAACGTCAAAAGCGACTTTATTCTGATGACGTCTACGGTACCTTTTAACCAGAGTAAGAAGAAAGCTGGATTCCGTATCAATGTATTCACACTGTTATAAAGACCGCGTTTATATTTCTATTGCAATAATTTGTTTATATCTGCCCATGTGCTGTAGGTAGCATCAGTGAGCAGCCATGACAGATTCGCATTGCATCATGGGAAAGCTAATCAGGAGCACGCTTTGGTCAGGGACCGTAGTCATTTTATGTGCATGTTCATGTTAAATTGTTGACAGCAGACATGACGAGATGTTTAGAGAGTGGAAAATGCAAAAGCAACACTAATGCGTTGAAAACATGATCGATGAGTTGCTAGTCTGTAACTCTACTGGCGTTAGCTGCGTGCATACCTAAATGCAATGAAAGGTTTTGAACAAAATCCAATTTACGTGCCAGGTTTTTACTTTAAGTAGGCCGATGTCAATTATAAAACGATTGCAGGTGGGAACTACTAGAGGAGCTGTTAAGTAAATATAATAATATATCGCAAAACCCCATCTCTGTCTCTCTGTTAGTTATTTAAGGAGCAAAACGAGTTTTCACATTGACAGAATCCTGTGACGTGAATACACTGAATGGCAGCCAACTGCCAGAGGACACCAGAGGTCTGAAAAAAGGAAAGGGTAAGTGTGCATCATAATGACAAAAGGACTAGATCCAAGCATCATCACCCCCCCCCCCCCCCTCCTCTCATGTTTGTCATGGGATGAGAAAGCATGATGATGCATAACCCATAACAATGCTCCCCACTCATTTAATTCGCATGGGAGAACTAATGGTCATAAGTGTCCAGAGGTCCCTGGAACGAAAAATCACCTTGAGCAGAGTAAGTAATGTTGTGCTTGACAGTTTAATAAAAAATGATCACATGCCTGACCTTTTCCCTGTCCAAACACACGCACACGTACGCAAACACTCGTACGAACACGCCAATACCCGGTGGTTCGGCTCCAGTGAGAGAGTGTGGCGCTCCTGGAGATAGCGCTAGTGAGTAAGCCCAGAGTTTGACATGAGACAAAAACAACATCTAAATGATTCAGCGCCCCGGCAGTAGCATTGCACATTGATAGAGCTCTCGGCTGTTTTTCTCAATGCACGGAGGATTCTGTTAAAGGTCTTTTTTTCCTCACCCTCCTCTCCCCAGCCAGCCAACCCAACTCTCCCTTCTCATCCCTATCCTCTTCGTGCATGACATTTAAGATGAGCACTTAAGCTTGTTATGAAACCCTTCACAGGCAAAGCAGAAGGCCTTAAAATGCTCACTATCTATTCTTCATTGTGAGCAGGCATTTGATTTGAAAATGATTTTTTTTTGAGGGCCATAGCTGTCTCGTGCCTCGTATGGCCAACCTCAGATTAGTTTGGGATCAAACATCTGGAAAGACTACAATACCTTTTACCTTTTTGCCTTGCAACTTGCAGCTCAGTGCATCGTGAAACCATTGACCCTTTCTACTTGTCTCAGGTGTTATTGCGATGGTCTGGAAATCAGGTGATGCACTTGTCTTCAATATTTGTTAAGATCAGGGTGAAGATAGTTGGGGAGGAATGTTGAACTGGTGAATCCTTCAAGGTTTCATCTTGGGTCCAGGTGAAATGATTGACAGGGATGTTGTGGATGTTACTGTTCTCAACAGACTTTCACTGAACTGCTAGTTGCTTTGACTGTTTTGCAGAAATGCCTTATGGAGTTAAAACTGGTGTGTTGATAAAAGTCAATATTCACACTTTAATTTAAGATGAACCTTACATATGGAACAAGCTCGTTTAACCAAGACACTCGACCGCCATTGCTTAATTTGAAGGGGTAAAAAACTGGGGATGGAGTTATATTCAGATGCTTGTAATTGGTTTATTATATATTCTTTGTTACTATACTATTGGACGTTTATATGTTTTACTTTCGTGAAAAACACAATGGTCTACTTTTGTTTGCAGTTCTTCCTCGCAAGCAATATATTTGGTCTTTATGCGATACTCTATTTTAAGGTTCAATTAAAAAAACGTTTAGAAGTAAACAAGAGACCCCAACACAATGCACTAGGTGAACAAAAGCTCTTTCACTCTATGATTTACTCTCCCCAGACAGTGTCTCTAATCTGCAGAGCTGTCGAAGACGCACCGTTGTCGGATGAGAAGCGCTGGATATTTTTCAACACTTGCTTTTCATGGGTTATAAACAAAAGATTTGCTGTTCAAAGACCGCACTGACTCCAACAGTATTGTCAAGGCAGTTTGGAGCCTTGCCTGTCAGATTTTGCATCCATACTCCATCAAGCAGGTGAGCACACATATTCACACGTTGCACAACACACGGCTTCCTCAATACTCAGGACACAACACACAACTTATTCAATACTCCAGACACACTGTTCTTTCATTGATTGCATGAACAATGTGAAAAGAAATCGCAAAAAAAAAAAAAAATCCTCCAGACGTCCCCCTTTACCGCTCTTCGAAACTAAACAAAAGCAGGGAGCGTCTGTACTTGGGGAGATGATTACAGAGAGAACGTTCACTTTCATTGTTGCCGTCTGAATTATTTGTGTTTGGAAGTGGAGTACCAGGGATGCCTGCAGTACTTTTTGAAATGGCTATGAAATATTGCCTTAGTCCAGCAGGACAGAGCTATTCCACCCCAAGTCTTTTTTTTCAACAAAGTTCGAACATTCGAAGCCGAGAACAAAATGTAGTTAAGCAATCCGCTCAACTTAAATCGCTTGAGATGGGGGAGGTTTACAGCCAGTATGAGATATTTGCAGACATAAAAAAATAGCTCAACAAAAATCGTACTCGAGGTTCGAAAAAACCATGACGGTTTTAGACGTACACTTTACAACTACCCACCAACTTTAGACTGTAAACTCAGTCCGGCAGATGACCAGACTAGAATAGATTTAGAGTCGTTGCTTTAAAACTGATCTGTAGTTGCGAGACAACCAGCGGTGGGAGTGGAGCTTCTCATTGAGCTTCGAATGTAAACATGTCGTGACATAAACATAAGCCCTGCTGACGTGAGCCCATAGGGCTGTCACATACACGGTGTTTAACTTTTACATGCTATACTTTACACATTTCTACATGCATTTTCCAGTAGCTTTTTCTATTTAGCTTTGGAGTTCTAAAGTGTAGGGGGATAAATAATAAATCACATAAGCACATCAAGCAAGCCTTTTCCCACTATCTCCTCTACATCATATTCCATGTGTGTAGTGGCAAAACAGGCTGTGTAAGA
The DNA here is from genome assembly GCA_036571765.1 of Plecoglossus altivelis. Lineage (NCBI taxonomy): Eukaryota > Metazoa > Chordata > Actinopteri > Osmeriformes > Plecoglossidae > Plecoglossus > Plecoglossus altivelis. The sequence continues at coordinate 7,295,500 of BROE01000016.1, read as the reverse complement.
ATTTCTGAAGGCTTTCGGAAAAGGAATCCCTCCCTTTGACAGGAAATAGACCCAGTTCTGAGCCCTGTAGAGAGTTGTCATGTAGGTATTTGTCCTGTATCAAAGGTGCTCTTCGTAACTGGGCTCTGCCATTTTTGGAGTTAGAATGCAAATATCTACAATGAAACCACAGCAGAGATACTTTGGTTAAAAACGGCAGTTTTGTTGACTGATATGAAGCCCATGTGAATGAACCCCACTGGACCTGACAGATGGTTCCCCTTCTCCTGGGTGGAGAACATGGTCGCATGTTTTTGCTGCTCTTAGTTCTTATCTAGGTAAGAGGGTCAAGTCCAAGTGCTGTTCAAAACCCCAGACAAATAAGCATTCGCACAATCAATCCACATTTTCAAGCTCCATTTAATGTCCTACCAAAAGGAGGATGTGGCTGTACTGGGAGTAAAATAGAAAGTGCATTTTCTTTCACTTGGAATCAACATTAAAAAAAAATGATCAAAGCAGTTCTTGTTTTTTTTGTTTGTTTGCAAGGAGCTGAGTAGTTCAATTGTAGGAATAAACTGTACTAGAGATTGTTTTTGGTGGTACGATTTAGATCAAAGGCACAGCACAGCTTTGTATATCACCGGGATTGTTGCACACACACAGGTTAACACACATACACATGCACAAGCCTTCAAACACGTTCATCTCCCAAGTGCGTCTTACATACAAACTCTTGTGATCTACAAATTTGTGTCAATGTATATATCCGGGCAAAGTAAAACAGGTTGCATTTATTAAACTTGCATTCAGAATTAGTGAGAGGCAGAAAAAAAACATGTTCATAGCATAACAACCTGTAAAAGGGATAACATCATAGCAGTTAAGAATGTCCATTTCAGCCTTTATTGAAGTTTACAGTTTCCTGTAGAAATCAAATAAGCGATGTCAATGGGAAACCAGAATATTTCTCAAATTCAGGAAAGTGTACGTGTGTGTGTCCTTATTTCTTGTATTTTTTTAAATAGGATTCTTCGAGAATGACCAATATATTCTTGGTTACAACTGTCCTGGCGCCAACAATCCAAAAAAGAAAACAAAAAGAAAAGAAAGAAAAGGAAATGAACATTCAGTAAACATTCTTCTCTAAAGGTAGTTCCCTTATATATTCTGTGATTTCCTCTGTCATTATGTATACATAAACAAGTTTAATAACATACCAATCAGTGGTTATTTCACAATTGGAAAAAAAGCACAAAAGTTTACACTCTTTTACAGGTAAATAAAAGATCATTTTGTTTTTGTTGACTGTTTCCTTAAGGGCATAGCATAGTTCGGAGTTTCTGTCTTATTTGTGTTGTTTTGTAAGCAGTTTCTTAATGTCGCATTTTCCCGGTCCTCTCTATTACATAATTAGATTCTTACATACAAATATTGACAAAATGGTGGCTTGTGCTTCAAAGCCGTCAAGTCTATTCAATAACAATAGTAATAGTCGTGAGGAGGAGTGGCCACTGCTAAAAGGGGCGGGACAGGTGCTGGGGATACGAGGGGGAGGGGGCGGAGCTCATAGCTGGCCCTCGCTGCAGTGGCCGTCCTGGCTGCCGCTTGGCTTCTCCGCATCCTGATTGGGCAGCTCCTTGACCATGAGGGCGGTGGTCTTCTCTGAGAACTCCTCCCCGTCAGGCTCCAGGCCCTCTGGGCAGGGCAGCTTGAGGAGCTCCTCTCGGAGCTGGGCCGTGTGACGCTGAGAGGACACAGACCGCACGTCAGTTCACAAGCACAGCTGCGCTGGATTGGAAATGACTGAACAAACACTGGCCAACCGAGAAGGAGCAGGGGGGGGGAATGAAACAAGCAAACCCAAATGACACTACAGGTGGATCCTGAGCGCTATGTGAGCAGACAGGTGCTATCTGCACCAGGGATGAGAGTGCCGAGGCCAAACTAAGGCCAAACTAAGAACCACTTAAGACGAAAGAGCACATTTTCCTTCTCTTAAACGATGCCCTTAAAAACCCCAGCAATGGTAAAACACGACCATTTACAGGGAAGAAAAAGGGCCAGGACGGGCCAAATGAACACAAATGTGATCCCAAGACTACCACCGTCCACTGGTGGCTCAGGTGACGGAGAGGAACGGGCAGTACAACCACTCTGAACATCCAGATGGGGAACATGTCTGCTGACACGCTGTGATGAGCGGACCTGATAACCAGTCTGATATCCCAGCCCTCCTCTGAACAACACCGTGGGTCCTGCCACGACCGCAGCACAATGCCTGCCATGTACGCTCTCCGTGCAGTCTTTATCAGGGTTGCAGGGATTATTTACTGGCGATATTAATTGTGCTTGTTCACTGCCAGAGAGCAGAACAGCTACCAGGGGGGGACAGTGTGTGTGGAGTGTATGTGTGTTTAGGGTGCGTGAGTGTGCGTGTGTGCGTGTGTGTTATCAGCTCCAGCACGGCTGGCTCAGTCCGTCTCAGGAGTGTGAGAGAAAGAGGGGATCCGCGTGGGAGTGATGAATCAGGGACCTGTCATGGCTCAGTGTAAACACCCAGGATGTTGTCCTCTGCAGACTAGTCACACTTCATTAACACAACATGGAGCGCTACCAAAGCCGGGAGTGCGCGCGTGTGCAGGAAGTGCCTGTTCAAAAGTGCGATGGTGTTGGTACAATAAGCCGTCTGGTGCAGATCAACCCTGATGGTGTTCTCAGAGGGGTGGTTGGTTATTGGTGCGAACCGACAGCCATGCCCTTTTGGACCATTAGGCTTCAAAAACAGGGCTTGACAAAGAAAAATGCAAGATGTGAAATATTTAGTGTAACCGGTTGAGTGGCAGATGGGGCGGGCTAAGCGAGGTGAACAGGCGGGGGTGTGCGTGGTTACCTTGAGAGCAGCTGCATGGTGGGACATGGTGCGGCCCACTCGCTTGTCGCTGCTGTACTGCTGGATGTCTGCGATCCACTCCTCACACTGTCCCATGATCTCGGCCCGCTTCAGGTAGAAGTGCTTGTGGATCACCTGGAACATTCAAGGGCAGAAGTCGTCAGAAGAGTCGGTCTGAACCTGACGACGATGAGCACGTGCTCCTTCTCCACCCCCCCCTCCCCCCTCCCCCTGTGCTGAAAGGTCACCTCTACCTCACCCATCAGACATGGATGATGTGAGTCACTTGCCTCCCTGGCCAGTAGGCACCTCCAGCAGCATCTTCAAGGATGATGAATTGATGGCTTTTTATCCCCCGCTCCTCGGCCTGAAGCCACATCTTTCACTTCTAAGTATCGTGACTAAACCACAGTTCTAACCCCAGAGGTTCATGCCATGTTTGATATGAGAAACCTATTATTATTTCTTTCTTTTTTTTGGGGGGGGGGAGAGAAAAAATGATTTCTGTACACAAAAGGAACTGTGTTCTTCCAGGTAGATTTACAATCAGGCAGGGGACTCTCAATTCTCCTCCTGGTAACTTTGGGAAGCTACAGATGCAGGGTTGTGAGGAAACTTTGCAAGCTCTCCTCCACTCTGCCAAGCAGCAGGGGAGGAGAGAGAGCTGGGGTGGGCGAGACAGCTGAGGCGGGCGAGAGAGTTGAGGAGAGAGAGCTGAGGTGGGTGAGAGAGCTGGGGCGGGCAAGACAGCTGAGGAGAGAGAGCTGAGGCGAGAGAGCTGAGGCGAGAGAGCTGAGGCGAGAGAGCTGAGGCGGGAGAGCTGAGGCGGGCGAGAGAGCTGGGGTGCACTGCAGCACGCTGGGGTGGTCTGGCTGAGAGAAGAAGCAGAAACCGTGGAGACGGGCTGCTTTGAAGAGGGGGAGCTCAAATAAATAGGAAGGCGCCCTCCTGCTGGAAGAGCTTGAACAGAGGCAGAGCTGCAGCCAGTTCCTCCCTGCCTGCCTGCCTGCCTCCCTGCCTGCCTGCCTGCCTGCCTGCCTGCCTCCCTGCCTGCCTGCCTGCAGACGGGAGAGGGGAAGCCAGCTGGACGTTGTGTTGATGGGCACGTGCGCTGTCCACCGATCGGGCGTGATTTCCGACCTACGGTGTTTGTTTCATCAGATAGGTTGTGTGTGTGTAAGTGAGAGTGAGGTTGGAAGAGCAGTAAAAAAAGAAAGGGCTGAGAGAGTGAAAGTGTGAAGGAGCGTGTCTGCACGCACGCTCAATCGACCGGCCTGCGTGCACGTCCATCCTGCTTTTCTAAGAGATAGTGTGACTGAGGCTGGCTGGACTGCCCACGTCAATGCAACCACAGTACCAGAGGTATACGCATATCCAGGAGGGAAAAAAAAGAACTCGATGCTAACCCAATTTCATCAAATAACAATAATATTGCAATTTAGACTGCCAAAAGCGTGACCACCTACATCTCAGAAACCCCAAATACAACGGGAGAGGGAGAGAGAGAGAGAGAGAGAGAGAGAGAGAGAGAGAGAGAGAGAGAGAAGGAGAGGGGAGAAGGAGGAGAAGAGGGAGGAGAAGGGAGAGGGAGAAGAAGGAGGGAAAAAAGGGAGAGAAGGAGAGGAAGAGGGAGAAGGAGGAGAAGGGAGAGGGGAGAAGGAGAGGTGTGGAGTTCGAAACCGTTCGCCACCAGGAGTCAGTTTAGATCACATTAAAGATTACCTTCAGTATTAAACTGTAACTACCCAGACAGTTTTAATTATTTAGGGGGGGGGGGGGGCGAGTGGCAAATGAAATAAAAGCAGAGTAGGCTTCTGCATCTCTCTGCCTGGTTCTTCCTTCTTTCGGACTTTATTACCGGTGAGTTTATCACTGTATTTATGAGCCTGTGCTTGGACGTCACAAAAGGCCTTGTTCTGTGAACCGCACGCACGCACACACACACTCTCACACACACACTCACTCTCTCACACACGGTTCTGTCAATCAACCCCTTCTAGCCCCTCCTAAACCCCCCACCCCTCCCTTTCCTCTCCTAGCAACAGTCGCCAGGGCGGGTAGACTGAGATGATGCGGTAACTGTTCATCACGTCTCGTTTCCCCCAGCAGCTTCTGTGTGGAGGATTAGCTCCCATCCTGACTGCTGGCCTGCTAGCAAGCAGGACCTGGGGACAAGGAGAGCGCAAGAAGATGATGGCTCCTCAACTCCATCTCTCCCATCCCTCCCCTCAGACTCTTCCTCTTCTCCCGTCTCCGATCCTCTCCCTCCTCCCTCCTCCCTCCCTCCCTCCCTCCCACACCATCTTTCTCTTTCTGTCTAAGCGCCTCTTCCTTCCCTCAGCCTCTCCTGCTTGAGTTATTTCTAACGAGTTCTGCGATGCTGCCCCCCCACAGCAGTTCACACGCAGCACATCCCATCCCTCCACCCCCCCCCTCACTGATTGGCTGGGGAAACGCTTCAAGGTCACGCGGGCGTCCGACGTAAAAAGAGAGCGATCTGGGGCCGTTCCATACGTCCTGCCCCTCCTTCCGCCGCCTGCTGCCCTTGCCAACCCTCTGCCGCGGGGGGACGGACAAGCCCGTTCACGTGAGAACCCAAAGTGCCTCCCGGCAGATAGCTCGGAATGGGACGGTGTATGGATTGTGCCTGTACTCTACCCAGGCTGGCCGCCGAGCCACGGAGAGTCTGCGTGAGCAGAGATGGCAGCGTGTTCGCAGGGTGGGAGACCTGAACGCTCCGTCTCTTCCCTCAGCCTCTCCTGCTTGAGTTATTTCTAACGATACTCGGCGCATGCTGCCCCCCCCACACACACACGCAGCACATCCACACTCCTCCACCCCCCTCCCCCTCACTGATTGCTGGGGAAACGCTTCAAGGTCACGCGGGCGTCCGACGTAAAAAGAGAGCGATCGCTCATGTCCTGCCCCCTCCGCCCCCCTCCCCTTGCCACCCTCCGCGGCCGTTCACGAACCAAAGTGCCTTCCCGGCACCGCCTGTACTCTACCCAGGCTGGCCGCCGAGCCACGGAGAGTCTGCGTGAGCAGAGATGGCAGCGTGTTCGCAGGGTGGGAGACCTGAACGCTCCGTCTCTTCCCAGTATCTGAACATGGACCCGCACATGCTCGTTAGAGTAGGGGCGTTGAATCCAACGAGTGACCTTTTAAAGATGTCCAATGACAAGCGCACACGCGAGAACACACATCAACATGCACATACCAATACATGCGTAGATGCACGCGACTCACGGTCTGGTGAGTCCATGCCCCTGTTTCAGTATGAACTAAGTGACCTTTTTAGGCTACGCTGTCCACTCATGAATCCAGCGGGCAAGAGGAGTGTTTATGTCAGGGGGGGAAGAATGAATCATGTCAGGGATATTTTAAAAGTTTCTGTGACCCCCCCCCCCACACACACACACACACACACGACAACCATCCCCCCCCTCCCCTCCTCCCGTCTTCCTGGTGACCGTGTCAACATGACCGTGACCCTCCGTAAATATCCCCACTGGCTGTGTGGGGTGTGGAGGAGTGGAACACATGCAGGCAGCTTCAGTGTCTAAACAGAGAAGATGTGTGTCCTCTCGTGATCATGGAAGGAGAGGAGAGGCTGGGAGAGGAGGAGGAGAGGGTTCCAAGCTCCTCATGGAAGCAAAGCGACATGGGTTCAGGAATGAGTCCAGTCTGATTCTTCCCACACTTCCAGTCACATGACATGGCTAACTCGCGTCTGCGTTCTCCCCCCGAACGACACGGGGGAGAACGCAGTCGTCCGTCTCGGTCGCGGCCACTTTGCTCATCCGCCACGGCTAACGAGCCACTCGGGCTAGGCACGCCTTCCAAGCGGTATTAGCAAGCTGCAGAGCGACGCGTTGGGGAGGGAGATGAAGGCCGCTGGATCAGAGAGCGGCGGAGGACAGGGGTTCTTGAGACGCGAGCTCCAGCGGGGCCAGGCCACCTCCCAAGGCCTCGGCTCCCTCACGTCAGGGAGAGGACATCCGCTGGGATTTGAAGTCGTTGCCGTGCTTTTTAAGCGAGGCGTTTAGAGCGCGGCTGATGTGTTCTGACACGGGCTTCCGCCAGAGCGGCAGAGTGGGGGTCTTCACAGTGGTTCCTGTGGTGACGAGAGAGAGGGGGAGAGGGGGAGAGAGAGAGACAGAGAGAGAGAGAGAGAGAGAGAGAGAGGGAGAGGGGGAGGGAGGGAGGGAGAGAGAGAAGGAGAGAGAAAGAGAGGGAGAGAGGGACAGAAAGAGGGAGCAGGGTTTGCTTTTCCAGCTGGACGCAGGCGGCACAGCAGACGGTAAGACTTGGGCTCTGGACGGCGAGGCAGGGAGGAACAGGGCGGCTTTATTGGCGCTGCCCTCGACGCTGCAGCCCTCGCATCCAGCGGCGTCCATGAGGCAGCGATGGGAGTGTTTATGTGCACGTGTGGAGGTGTGTTGAAGACATTGAAGGTAGAATGTGCGCGTGTGCGTCGGTGAGACTGAGAGACACTGAATGCCAGCATCCTTAATCATGGTTATGAACACTGCACAATGCTTTCCTCTCGCCAGTACAAGACAAGCCCAATATCCCGTCCCCCTTCCCCCACACCTCGTTGTCATCCGTCACCAAGCTATCTGTGACTCAAAAAGTGACATTCTAAAGCCCCCATTCGATGTCTCTATGACACCCTTAACTCATCGACAGAGGCAAGTGCTGGCTGGGTGGCGTGAGCAGGTGTGACGATAGGCAATCGTAGCGGTACAAGAGAGGAGAGAGAGAGAGAGAGAGAGAAAGAGAGAGAGGAGACTGAGAATATGAGTGTGAGCAAGTGTGGAAGAGAGGGGTAGAGATAGGGACAAAAAGGAGATGGAGAGAGAGGGTGGGGGGGTGGAGGGTGTTTGCCGGGAGTGATCAATTTCCTTGCCAGCGTAGCCATGGCAACCCAGGCGGCAGAGGCACATCGCTGCTCTGCTTTTGGCTTTTCCCTACCTCCGTGTTCAGCTGCGTGTGTGTGTGTGTGTGTGGGTGCGTGTTGGAGAGAGAAGCAGATGCAAGCAGAAAGCTCTCTCTCTGTCACGAGAACCAGGAGCTGGATCTTTCCCAAACCCTCTCTCTCCCCTCGTCAACTGCACCGTGGCAACAAGCTACCCCCCCTGCCCCCCTCTCACCACCCCGCACCCCCCTCTCACCTCTCCACACGCACCCCCCGCCCCCCCTTTCCAGCTGTTGTCGCGTTAACCAGGCTGGGTTAAGCAGGTTTCACACACCATGGCCTGACTTGGTCCCACTGGGTGAAGGTGTCTCACTAAAACCCATCAATAATGCACCATAATGGAACGTCCTCAACACAATGACTCATTTCCTTTGACGGCGTGAGCAAGCAGCATTGTGTGCCCTGCTCCTGCTGTGGCTGCGTGCATGCTGTCCCGCTCGCTGCTGAATCATTGTCATGTTTACACGACGAATCCACCCGGGAGCACGTCAGGTAGCGGTCCCTGAGATCATGAACCCACGGATCTGCCCCAACACACACACACACACACGCACACACATGCACACAAACACACACGTTCAAGGCCAAGGCTACACACACGGATGAGTCTGTTTTGCTGGATCCCTCCTATCATTGCTGTTGTCATTCAGCCATTGACAAGGCCAGTCTGTCAGGTAGATAGATCGGCGAGGGTGACCCTCACCCCTGTGTGGACTGAACCATTAGGAGGAGCGAGGGGGGGGGGGGGGGGGGTGGCCAAGCCTCTAGGGGAATGGCAGTACTAACAGATTATGAGGCGGTCGCTGAGAATGTCAGCCGCTAATAGGCCCATTCACACTCCGACAGGCTAAAACACTGTAGTTCTCCCTGTACTCTGACGGTATCTCTCTCTCACACACACGCACACACACACATACGCGCGCACACACACACACACACGAGACGCAGACACGAAATGATGTATATTTCAACAAGCAACCTGTTGTCCCTAATTCCACCTGACAATCCGGCAGCTGCATAATGCAGTCTAGCTTCCGAATCTTTGTTTCCAGGCTACAAATAGGAGGCGGAAAGTTTGGATTCTCACACGCCGACACACCAGAAGGGCCAGAAATGGATCCGTCGGCAAAGTCAGAGGGAGTTTTGAGTTGAACTCAAACACACACACACACACACACACCTCTGCTCCAGCTGTCGCAGTAGCCCTTGTCCACGTGCACACGTGTCCATCACTCAGACTGGCGTGTAGGTGTGTGAGCCTGTCTTCTACCCAGGTCTACCTGGCTGTGGAGGCTGGCCGTGTCTCTGCCTTCAGCTGGGGCCCTTGGACGCAGACGGGACTGTGTGACAGTAGGGCTGTGGGAGGGCTGTGGCTCAAGCCTAATTGAATTCCAGACGGAGAGGGAGAATATGCCAGTCGGAAGGGGTCGGCTTTTTTGACTCGCTGGCGCGCCGCCTTATTCAGAAGCTGTTACCCAGACCTGTCACCCCCCCCCCCCCGCTCCCCCTCCTCTGTATTCCTTGGTCGTAATCCACGGGCAATTTGGCTGTACAGCTGACGTCACAACAGCAGCTTGGTGTTTATGCCCAGTGCTGCTGTGCGGAGCGGGCTGTCTGCACCCCCACACCACAGCACACACACCAAGGTAGCCCCTCCCTCCGCAGAGCGTGGAATTCTACTGGGAACGGCGGGTGACGTGGTCGAGCCTGTCCCTGTGTGTGTGTGTGTGTGGCCGGTGTTGGTGTCTGTTCTTGAGATTGATGACGGACTGTAAAACGTCCAGAGCCGACCGAACCAAACAGCAGCGTGTGGCTCCAACACCAACCAGACTAGCAGTGGAACAGAGGCTTGTCTACCCCGTCTGGACCCCCATCCTGGAGGGAACACTGGCCTTCAAACTGATCCCCCAGAGATCAGTTCTCTCTGTTCAGTGGGGAGTCCAGGTGAAGTCATATATAAGAGATTCTGTATGATATGAGGGTCAGGGGGGCGTACGTGTGTGTGCGCGCGCGTGTGTGTGAGTGCGTGTGTGAGTGCGCGCGTGTGTGTGAGTGTGCCGGAGGGGACTAGCCTGCCGTCAGTCAGTCTAGAACGAGGTGACAAGAGAACGTACTCAGCCCCTTGCTTACTTCTCCACTCTTCTTCCTCCACTCCCCCCCTTTCTCTCTACGGCGTCACGTCTATCCAGCTCACGTCTCGGTGTATGAAAACATTAGTCTAGAGCAATTGCAGGTAGAGAAAGAATAAGTGACAGGAAGATTAACAGAAAGAAGAAGAAAAAAAAAGAGAGAGAGATGGAGAGAGAGCGAGAGATGGCGAGGGAGAGCGAGAGACGGAGAGCGAGAGGTGGAGGGAGAATGAGAGATGGAGAGCGAGAGATGGAGGGAGAACGAGAGATGGAGAGAGAGAAAGAGAGAGCGAGAGATGGAGAGAGAGCGAGAGCGAGAGATGGAGGCAGGAAAATGCATTACTGTCTGGCAGAGGTAGAGGTGGGCTTGGCAGCACAGCAAGCATCTGGGATCTTAATTGAATTCGGTGTTTTCATCCAGGGCTAACATTCCCTCAATCCAATATTTTAATCAATGCTGACTTTTGAGCTGTACGTGCACAGGCACTCACACGCAGATTAAAGTGCAGTAAATGACAAAGACAAGTCAATGCCTGGTAGTAGTACAAAGAGTGCGGGCCGACTGTTGACTTTCAAATGATACGACAGGGAAGTGAAACATGTGCACCTGTGACGACCAGAGAGAGAGAGACTGAGAGAGACTGAGAGAGACTGAGAGAGACTGAGAGAGACTGAGAGAGACTGAGAGAGACTGAGAGAGACTGAGAGAGAGAGACAAAGACAGAGACTGAGAGACTGAGAGATCGTGAGTGTGAGTTACACGATGGACACAGGCCATGTAGGAGCCAGGCTGGAGTGGTGTTCATCAGGATGCCCTCTCTCCTCCTCTCTCTCAGCCACCACCCTCCCCCAGGTTAGCCAGACTTCCAGCTCCGGTCAGTTCCTTCTTAGCTTTCTCCGCTCGAGCCAACTCAACATCCCAATCTCTCTCTCCCCCTCCCCTCCCTCCTTCCCCGGTGAGTCATTTTTTCTGTAGCTTCCCTTACGCCCCCCCCCCCCTCACATCCCCCCTTCTCTTCCTCTAGCGAACAGGGTGAATGACCACCTCTGCCCGCCCCCGCTGAGCTGCTATCTCTCCTGCTCAAGCCTGTGTCAAGGACGGAAATACAAAACTGGGAGGAAAAAACAGGAGAAGATGCGGGGGCAGGGGGAGAGATGGATGGAGAGATAAGGGGAGAGGAGCGCGAGGGAGGGAGGGAGCGAGAGACATTCCAAGACATTAAGAGACCCACCGAAATGAGGACATCATCTACCTGAGGGACTGAGAAGGCTAATGTCCGCTCGGCCTCTGAGCTAACACCTCCTCCCCTCCTCCCCAGGAGCAGACGCATCCTTTCTAATCAGTCTGGGTGAGCAGAGGCTGGGCTGCTCTGGACTGTGTGTTGTGTGCAGAATGTTCCGGGCTGTTTGAAGCAGGATTCTTAAGAAGCGATCAGGGGAGTGTGTGTGTGTGTGTGTGTGTGTGTGTGTGGGGGGGGGAGTAAGCTAGGCTTAAATCACCTCTTACCAACCTCCTAGATAGAGGATAGAGGTCTGAAGGGGTATTTAAGGATATGTGGCACCTGTACACACGGCTAAGGATTTTGTAGCTTCTCAGCAAAGCCTCGAAGAAGGAGGTTCAAACTAGACACTAAGCTTTCCAGCGCTCCCCAGGGCTTCCCCATGTCGGGTCCTCCGCGGTTAGGCTGTGGAGTGACGTCCGTTCTGGTCTAGTGCGGCTCAAGCAGTCTCAAGTCCCCCCAGCGCCACCGCCTCCCCCGCCTCTCAGAGAGAGATCGGTCGAGGATGGATGAATTAAAAGTTTTACTACAGTGTAGACTCACGATGCGGTTCTCTGGCCATCCGGTCAGGTTGTATCTCTCCCTTTGAAGGCATGACATTCAGTAGGCTCTAGTTGATGCACCTCCGTGGCTTGGGTCGACCCTGCGGGATGTACAAGACCTGAAAGCTTTTGGGGGCTATTAGGATTTGGGATTATGTGTCGGGAGTCGGAGTTCGCGAGCGCTCTCGTCTGATGGGCGGTGGCGAGGTTGAGCGCATGACGGGGTAAGGGCAGTGAGTGTGAAACAAGGACGTGCGGGGGTCCTCTACCCTCTCTGTGAACAGGTGGCATACGCGGTTGCGCTCAGTCTGCTCCTACATGCGCCTCCACTTTGACCGCTGGCCTCGGTCGGATGTCTCTGCCTTCGTCGTAATCTCTCTCGGAGCTCTGGGTGCCCGCTGGGCGGTGCCCTCTGTCTTCTCTGCGTCTCGTCGACGGCCTCGCTAGCCCGGCTCGTTGAAGTAAGGCTCCGCCACCAGGATCAAGGACTGGACCGACACCAGTACCTGGAGGAAGGGAGGGAAGGAAGACAGGATTAACGAGTGCGGGGGGGCCAGGGGAACACCGCCACGGAGGTGGAAAGGGCAGGGAGACAGCGTGGCGAGCGTCTCAGCCAGGCAGCACCATAACAGGGAGGAAAAGACATCTTCAATCCCACGGAAAAAGCAGCACCTCATCATGGTTCATCATAAAATTCAATCACATGAAGAAAATTTGAATGTGTAGATAAATCGCCGTTTGGGTTTTTATGAATGGCCCGGCCTGTCGTAAAGAGAAGGTGGCTGAGGCCCAGTCCCAGCGCCCCTCCTCCTAAACATGGGGGTGGGGTAGTAGTGGGGGTGGACAGGAAAGGGATTGTTTAACCTGTCAGATAACCAGTCTGGTACGTGTGTCAACAGCAGAGCAGGAGCAGCTACCTTGGAAATAAAATGGTATGAGCGACTTGCTTTCACAGATATTCGCATGGGCCCTGACATCTCCCCAGATGGGATATCCAATATCAACCCTGTCCGATTAGCACTCGATTCCAGCCCTGCCTCCACGCCAGCCCCCGCAGGATTTGCACTATTGATCCAGTGAACTGACTGGAATGATAATCGATGGAAACATCTCTATGAACTCTTCAACCCCATAAATGAGGAAATTATAAAGCAGTAGCGAGAGAGACAGAGAGAGGGAGAGGGCCTGAGAGGTAAAGAGAGAGAGAGAAAGAGAGAGAGAAGGGGTGAGAGGAAATGAGAGAGAGGGGGGGGTGAGAAAAATGAGAGACTGTATCGCTTGCTTGTTGCCTGGATCAATATACATGGATTATGACTAGCAGCGTCCACAGGCCTGCTGAAAGGCGGCGTGGCTGACGGTGTAATGAAGACGCCATGTGCACGGGCGGCAGCGTGTCTCCAACGTGCTTCAGTGGGACTGGTGAGCGTCTGCGCTTGCGCTCGTACACGCCGAGGGAGGGAGCGTTGCCTGGGGTTACGGTATGATCTGAAGGAAAGACTCAAGCTTGTCCGACGCGTACAGAGTCCAACTGATGAGCTTTCAAGAAGCCGTCAAAACAGTCCAACTAATAACAGGGAACCCCCTGGAGTCAGGTTTAGACAGGGTAATAACCTCCTATCGCTATTGACACTGTACTCAGGGCTGCCATGAGCCAATCTCATTATGGAAGCATGCGTGTCTGATTAAGAGTGTGTGAGTGTGAGTAAGTGTGTGTGTGTGCATCTCACCTGTAAGAAGCTAGAGGTATGTGGGTTCCACTTCTCCTCGGGTCTCCCATGCCAGGTGTTGAGGATGCTTAAACACACCTAAGACAGACAGACAGACAGACAGACGGTGTCAGACAGAGTCAGACCACAGCAGTGTGCTTCCCTCCCAGATCAAGTCAGAAGAGGAAGATGACCAGTACACATCCCCAGGCAAGGGGGTCAAAGGTGACCCCTCTATCTCTCGTCCCTACCTTGCTACTACCCTCCCCCTCCACCCCCTGCCTTTCATCGCTGAACTGCCTTTCCCTCTTCTCCATCATCCTATCCATCTCTCCCTCTAATCCATGCGTCCCACCCCCCCTCCTTCAGTAGCGAGCGGAGGGGGCAGTTGCCGTGGCCATGGTCGCCACCGGGCGCCTGCAGCTGTCTGCCTCCATTATGAAAATAGATGTGGACTGTCAGAGGCCTTCCTAATGAGCGGGAGCAGATGTGACAGGCTCCAGCACCTTAACGGCTCTGTGGCACCGAGAGACGACGGAGGGGCTGGGGGGGAGGGGGAGGGGGGAGGCAGGAGAGGATGAGAGGAGAGGGAAGGAGATAGGGTAGAGGACTGGAGGGAAACGGGCAGAAGAGGGAGGAAGGAGTGAAGAGGGGTGGAGAGGCCGCCAAGAGAGAAAACAGGATGAGCAGAGTGAGAGTAGGACAGGAAAGTAAGGACGATGTGAGGTGGGGGAGACGCCAGCCAAACGCAAGTCTCTCTCCGTCTCTCTCTCTCTCCGTCGCTCTCTCCCATAACCCTGATTGAACAGTCGGACCATATCAGAAAGCCTCAAAAACCATGTAATGAGGGAATGACAGATTCCCAGACTAGCACTTATATTTTCCTGCACCTGTTGGTCATCATTTGGTCTCACCTTGCCGTCGTTGTAGAGGTTGGGGTTAAAGCGCACGCTGTGGCCCCCGGTGGTCTCCAGGTTGACCAGGGGCGGGGAGTTGGGGTAGTCCTGGGGGAAATACACATCGAACTCGAAGCAGCCGTTGGCGTAGGGCGTGTCTGCCGGGCCCGTGATGAGAACCTGTCACACACAGAGAGGGGAAAGGGTCACGCCATTACAGTTGGTGGATGGGAACTGTGTGACCTGGGAAAGGGAATGCAGGGGTTAATGCAAATGTCTGCTCTCAGTTGACCACGATGCTAACTGTAGTCGCTAAAGGTAGTCGCTAACTGTAGTCGCTAAAGGTAGTCGCTAACTGAAGTCGCTAACGGTAGTTGCTAACGGAAGTCGCTAACTGTAGTCGCTAACGGTAGTCGCCAACGGTAGTCGCTAACGGTAGTCGCTAACTGTACTTGCTAAAGGAAGTCGCTACCTGGTGGAGGTAAACAGGTAAAAAGCCAGACACAGTCAAACTACACAGACTGATTTACAAGTTTGCTCTGGTGGCGAATGCGTTTTTCACGCTTGCAAAAAAAGAGGAAGCAAAAACAAAAGAAGTGCCTAGGTGGTTTCCCACCCTCATAGCTGGCGTAGAAATCCAATTAATTCCCACGCTTCATGAGATTACCTCATTAATCACGAAAGGTAGAAGGAGCCGGAAAACAAAAAGAAAGTTCTCTCTGTCAAGCGCTTAGAAGAGAGCAATCTCAGGGGGGAAAAGCAGTCCAGCAATCTTCCTGTACGGCCAGGAAGCAGGTGCTGAAGACTCCCTGAGTCTCAGCGACTGTCTCCTCGATGCTAGGAGACCTTTCAGGTGGGGAGGAAGTAGAGGAGGATGAGGAGAAGGATGAGGAAGCAGAGGAGGAAGTGGAAAAGGAAGTGGAAAAGGAAGTGGAAAAGGAAGCGGAGGAGAAAGTAGAGGAGGATGAGGAAGCAGACTCAGGCTGTTTTCCTCTTCCCTTCACAACCTCTTTATCCCTCTCCCACTCTTTTGCGATTTTCCGCATTAGCCGGCTTGTGGTTTGGTGTGTGTGAGAGAGATTGTGTGTGCATGAGAGAATGTACGTGTGTGTGTGTGTGTGAGAGAGAGAGATTGTGTGTGCATGAGAGAATGTGTGTGTGTGTGTGTGAGAGAGAGATGGTGTGTGAGAGAGATCATGTGTGCTTGAGATCATGTGTGCGTGTTTAGAGGAGGCGGTAGGGTTTTGAAAACCGCTCGGATAATCTCAAAGGAAACCCAGCTTCTGTCCAGACCCTTAAAGTGCATCTGGTGCTCAAGACGTCAGCGTGACCAAGGAGTGGACTTCCTGGCCTGGTTTCCGTTTTGCTAACGTGTTGAAAGTGCCTGTGTGTCTGGATGAAGCGCGGAGGTAAGAAAGAACAACGGAAATGAAACAGGCCTGGGGACAAAAGACTGGCCAACCTCAACAGACAAGGTGTCTTTAATGGAGAGTCGGACTAGATTTCAGATTGGAAGTCTAAGAGGAGAGAGAGAGGTGGGAGAGAGGAGAGAGAGAGGTGGGAGAGAGGAGAGAGAGAGGTAGGAGAGAGGAGAGAGAGAGGTAGGAGAGAGGAGAGAGAGAGGTAGGAGAGAGGAGAGAGAGAGGTAGGAGAGAGGAGAGGATGAGCAGGCGATGCTGCCGAAGGCACGGCGCTGGCTGTCTGATGGGAAACAAGGAGAGAACCCCAGCAGGAAAAGAGAAGGAGGGGAGGGGGGGAAGGGTAAGAGGGAGTACGAGGGGGAAGTGGTGGGTCAGGGTAAACAGATTGAACCAGACCAGAGGAAAGCTGGAAGGTGGAAGTGGAAGCTGGGAAGATGGCAGACAAGATAGCAGACAACATGGATGGCAGGTTCCAGCAGCAAGGCTGTGTGTAGCATTCAGAGGGCGAGCGCTGAGGGAGACTGTGTGTGCACACGCATGAGTTAACTGGTGCCCTCAACCTAGGGGAGAGGGGGAAGGATAAGTGGGAAGGGGGGGAAGGATGGGTGGGTGGGTGGGGAGGAGGAGGGGGGGTCTGGCGGGAAGCCTGTTTTGAAATAAACATGCCATGGTGTCTCTGAGTCGAAGTGTTCAGAGGAGTTCAACACCTTGCTGGCTGCTTACTGCCATTAAGAGAGGACAGAGCCAGCGTCCTGGTAGGCATAACTGAAGCACCAGACTGATGACATCAGGCTAGGAGTTTAGGCTAGGGGGGGTGTCAAGGGGGTCACCCAATGTACCAAACCCTAAGGTCAATCGGTGACCTTTCCCAGTTGCTCTTCATGGAAAGACTTGAACGATCTTTTCCAGTAAACAGAATCAAAACGGTTTAGCTTTCGACATTTACCGAGAGAGGTCTTTGTCATTCCTCAACAACAACAAAACAACAACGAATGAACAGAATCGCACACGGGGGCTATGTATGAAATGGCACCGGTCCATGATACCTGTTTCTAGGAACATGCGTGAGAAGGATGAATGGCACTTGGCAGTCCAGTCAAGTGCCTAGTAACCAGAGCGTCGCACAGAGAGATTCCCTTCGCTCTCCTCCCAAAATCTGAAGGACCTCATCACCGCTGGGCTGACAGTATCCTCTCGCTGCGGGCCACGTTTTCCTAAACAGGAACAGTTAACCCCACAGCGAGGATCCTTTTACAAGGCTCTTGATGGAGAAGCGTTCCAGGGTGGCTTGCCCCCTGGGGCTGTGGGTGTCATGGACTGATAGGGGCGAGGTCATAAACCAGTCTCATGAAAGAGCATGAATATCACTGAACGGAAAGTGCGTCTTAACGCAGGACTCTACCTGGATTAGGACAGACAAGCTTCATGCGAGCGTGGCTACTGTATAATGCTCTGATGAGAATCGAACGTGTGACCCTGGGTGTAAAGACAGCGGGGGAAGTGAATCACATGGGCTTGTTACTACGATGGTGTCAACTGGGAACCGTAGGAGCTTGTAAAAAGAAAAATGAGAGCTGCCGAGAGAAATATCCCTCTTTTAATCGACCAGGAAAAAAATGATAGTCCTGTTTGATTAGGTGGCGTAAAAACCTTTTAATAAGGAAGTTAAAAGAAATATTCCAGAATAAAAGTCCTCAAAAACGAAGCACCTCTTCTTTTTATAGAGATGACATACTTTCAATTGGTTTCACGGAAACCAGGCTGAATGAATCAATCCCAGAGAACGACTCCCTCCCTGTGTAAGAGAACAAGGCAGTTAGAGAGCCCAGAGCCCAGCTACCTTCATGATGTCCAGGCGCTCCTCGTCACAGCGGACGAACACGCTGGAGGAGGACGACAGCGGCAGCGAGGTGGACAGCGTGACGGCCTCCTGAGCCAGGCGCCGGGCGCGGGCCGCGCTGTTGGCGTCGTTGGCGTTCTTCACCTGAGACATGTAGTGGTAGTTGACCTTGAACACCAGCTTGCCGTCCTCGTCCTCCGACACCATCTCAAACGTGTCTGTCCGAGAGAGAGAGAGGGAGAGCGAGAGAGGGAGCGAGCGAGCGAGGGATGGAGCGAGCGAGGGATGGATGGAGCGAGGGAGGGATGGAGCGAGGGCGGGATGGAGGGAAGGGGGGGCGAGGGAGAGCGAGAGAGGGAGGGAGCGAGAGAGGGATGGAGGGAGGGAAGGGGGGGAGAGAGGGAGAGCGAGCGAGCGAGAGAGGGATAGAGGGAAGGGGAGTGCCAGAACAGGAGGGAGGGAGGGAGGGAGAGAGAAAGAGAGAGGGAGAGAGAGGCGCAAAATGTGTCAATCTACCTGATTGACTTGTACGGCGTCCTACAGCAACCCTTTAGGTACAGAGCCCATTACGCTTGCAACTTACCTGAAAGAAAACTATCCGAACAACATCCGCTACCACAAGACCCAAAACACGAATAATGACAACAGCTGCAGAAATCAGTGTGAAGTGGTGATAACGCAGGAAGGTTAACAGGCTATACACGTCAGGAAATGAAACCAAGCTGCTCTCGTAGCAGAGGGGGGCTACCCTTGCCGGTGGCTGCTTATAACTACAAGGTCTATTTAAGTGGTATTGAACCCAAGCGGCGCCCTAGTTACTGTTGGTGGCGAGTTCCAGATAAACCCAGCCTCACTGTTTATTCACACCCCAGAGAGAGCCTCTCTTACTTAGCGCGGACGAGAGGGGAGCGTCGCTCCGAATCTGTATCGACTAATAATCTTCCACCTCTTGAATCCTGGGGCTCACTGTTGTAATCTAGAGAACCTCTTCCACCCCCCCCCCACACACACACACTAAGAACTGGGGAAGCGTGGGGGGAAACAAGAACCCTGTCTGCATTAATGTCACCGTCGATTACATTGAACGTCAAGACGGCCCTCGCTGAAATCTATTTGCGGCGGCAAACAAATGCCCCTCCCCCTCCCCTCCCCCGATCAATGTGAGAGTCGGGGGGGAGGTGTGGGAGGGAGATACTGTGTAAGGAGAGGTAGGGACAGCTCAGGGTGCCAGCAGGGAGGGACACTCACCAAACTGGAGCTTCTTCATGGCAGCTACAAACTTTTCCTCCAGAGAGCGCAGGATGGACAGGGGCTTGGCCCGCGTGGACACCTTCTTAGAAGATTCGGCCAGCTTCCTCTCTGATGGAGGGGAGAGGGGGAGGGGGAGGGGAGGGGAGAGGGGGAGGGGGAGAACATGTGAGCAAGGGAGGGATAAAAGGGCCTTCAATGTCATGTGGTTGTGAGCGCTGGGCTGACGACTGGAATGGCACCAGCGCTGCGTGTCACAACTCTCATTTCAGCAGGCCACTGGCCCGGCCCCGCGAGCTTAGTATTAAACTGGGCACACACTCACTCACACTCACACACACTCACACACACACACACACACACACACGTCTTCTACAGTCAGGCCATTCGGTTGAAGGGACGTAAAGAATTGTTGTTAATAAATATTACAATCATATGATTTCTGACTCTCTCCGCTGTCCGCCTGTCGAAGCCTCCTCCCTGCGCAGAAGCAAAACTCCCCCATTCATTCTATCAGCTAATGAGAAATGCCATCGTTAGGGGACCCCCCCCCCCCCCCCCCCCCCCTCCCCCTCCCCCTCCCCCTCCTTTACCTACACACCCACCAGTCCCTTCCAATCCCCCCCCGCTCTTTATCGACAGCACAAAACAGCATACAAGACTTATGATAATAGCAAACGCCCGGCGATCAAAGCCGCTCTCCTCTCCGATGAAACACGGCGCTTGACGGGAGAGGACAGATAATACATCAACATAATTAACGGTCTATATATAGCATGTTCATGGTACGCAATGGCTTGGCTCCCCAGCCAGCCAGTCAGCCAGCCAGTCAGCCATCCAGCCAGTCAGCCAGCCAGTCGGCCAGCCAGTCAGCCAGCCAGCCAGCCAGTCAGCCAGCCAGCCAGCCAGCCAGCCCTCTGCACGTACAGTTACCTGGGAGAGCCGTACTTAGCATTAAACTACTGGTGCGTTTAACTGCCTCTATTACAGCAGGGATTCAGCCTTTGTCGGTTCTTTCATTTCTTCCTCCTTCCTCTTGGCACGTCAGCAGTGTATGTGTGTGTGTGTGTGTGTGTGTGTGTGTGTGTGTGGTTTATGGGGGGGGGGGACATTCCAGGATTCGATCCACGTCATTGCCTGAACACCGATGGTGTCGACCCCCGTCCCCGGACCCCCCCCCCGGACCAGCCCCCTCCTTAGCCAGCCCTTAAAGACTTAGTACTAATTAAACTATTACATATCCGTGGGAGCTAACGGAGCAGCGCGCACACACACGCACACACAAACACACGCACACACACACACACACACGCATACACACACACACGCACACACACCCTTTGAGGGGGTGCTGGTTTCCACGGCCGTTACAGTATGGATTTCCTTATGTAAAGTGACAAGAGACATTGATCTTCATCTGTGTTGCACCCCTCCCCTCCTCCCCCCTTCCCCTCCACACCCCTCCCATCCACCCCCCCACCTCCCCTTCCTCAGTGATCATTTGAGACAGCCATCGATGGGGAGGAGACAGGGGAGGTAAATGAGTAATGTGAAAGGCATCGTAGCTAAAGGGATGGGGGGGAGGCAAAGTGGTCTGTGTGTGTGTGTGTGTGTGTGTGTCTAACGGTCAATTCTGCCTGGGAGACACGAGTCGATGGCCACTGCTTTCTCTGACCCAGGTGAGTAATGGAGGCCCCAGGGTCTCCTTATGGGGCTCTGGGGAGACCTGGGTGTCTCTGCTCGGGCTGTGTGGGCACGGAGGCCGGCGGCCATTTTGCAGAGGGGGTGACACAATAAAAAAAATCCTCACAGGACACCGTACATCTGGTCAGTGATGAATTGGGGACCCTTCCAGGGCCAGATGTGACCCAGCGTCAGTCTGACCTGCCACCGAGGGGGGGAGGAAGGGGGTGATGGAGGGGGTGATGGAGGGAGCGTTCCAGGGGTTAAAAACAGCTTGTTATCCTCCGCGAAGAAGACCGAGAGGAGAGAGAGGCGGTTTATCATGTCCCAGGGAGAGTGGACTGGTGGAATGGGCTAAACTTAGGAGAGACCCATTTTCTTGCCCTTGTCCTAGGAACTGCGGGACAGAGAGAGAGAGACAAAGGCGTGGAGAGGAGGGGGGAAGGGGGGGGGGGGGAACGAAGAAATATGGAGGTGGAAAGGCAAGTTGGGACCTGCTGAAATTATTCAGACGAACATCGGCGAGCGAAGGGGATTATTCTTGGTGGAGGGCCAGACCCAGGAGAGACCAAGGAGAAAGTGACAGGGCGACGTCACAGACACTAAACCCTGTCTGGCTGCGCGTCACTTCAGATAGTAGTCTAAGTAGTTGGGATCAGGATCAACAGTAATTGTGTCCTCAGTTTGGCCTTGGCTGGACACGAGCGCACAAAAACGCTGGAAAGAAAAACATACCAAAAAAAACCCCAACAGGGGTATGTGTGGCAGTATTACAGCACGTGTGTGTGTGTGTGTGTGTGCGCGTGCGTGCGCGTACCCTGGTTGGCCTGCTGCAGGCTGGTGGTGGCGGCGTACACGATCTCGGCCGTCCTCTGGATGTCCGGCACCAGCAGCGTCAGACCCTCCGGCTCAGGGTCCGAGGGGTCTGTCTTCACCACGCTTTTACTCTTGTCCTTCTTCGACCTGGAAGAGAGAGCGAGGCGAGCGAGACGTTAGCGCCGCAAACCAAAAACAAACCCCCCCCCCAAAAAGGTTGCATCGACGTGAGAAGAAGAAGCTGAACTTTCGGGGCGGTTTGAGCGTTCTTGAACGGACGGCTGATCTGTTGCAGCCGATCCGCATCGGCTGACATGCCAATGAGGGAAACGTGGAGGGATTTCCGATCCATTTTTCATGGCCGGTAACGCCCGCAAGTGTTGGAGGGCAGAGCGTCAAAGCTGGGTAGAAAGGCAGCAGTCTGCCCCAGCGTGGGAGCGGTGAAGGGGCTTAGGCCAGGTCTTCAGAGCCTCCTGCTGCTCAGGAGCTATGCATTATTCAGGGGGGTTATCGTACGACCGGCGCAGCATAAATAACTGAGCCGAAGCCTCAGGTTCAAACCGCGACCTCTCCGAAAAAGGCGGCGTTTTCACAGGGTCTATAAAAGCAACCACCCCGCCCCTCCCCCCGAAGACAACAGGCTGCTTTAGCAGGGGGCTCGATGGCGTGAGCGCCCAGGGGGGGCGATGAGGGGAGAAGCAGGGAGGTGGCTGGGGAGGACAGGCGGAGCGATGGCCAAGCCACCGTCAGCGCAGGTTAGGCAGAGATGATGTGGTCTTGGATAAACATGCTGGAGGGGAGGGGGAGGAGGCATGGTCAGTGACCTTTTGTGCGGTTTGAACGCCAGCCAAGTTCACGTAACCTCCTCTGCCTCCTTCAGAGTCCTCTGTTTTGACTGAGGACAATAGTGGTGTGAAGCTGACACCCAGCCTGCCTAGCCCCCCCCCCCAGCCCCCCACCTCTACTTTCACTGTTCAATTCTGCTCTGGTGTTCCGGAGCAGACAGACATAGGCGCTCTGTCGTCCCCACGCTGACACACTGGTGTCAGGCCGGTGGAACTTTTGCATGCAGAGCGTGAAGCCCATATTCTCCAGTGACTGGCTGGCTGGCTAGCAGGGGCTCATTACATAGTGTGTGCGCGTGGCTATGTGTGGTTGTGTGTGTGGGATTGTGTGTGTAGTGCATGGGGTTGTGTGTGTATGTGGGGTGGTGCGTGGGGTTGTGTGTGTGCGGTGGTGCGTGGGGTTGTGTGTGTGCATGTGGGGCTGTGTGTGTGTATGTGGGGTGGTGCGTGTGTGTATGTGGGGTGATGTGTGTGTGGGGTGATGTGTGTGTGGGGTGGTGTGTATGTGGGGTAGTATGTATGTGGGTTGGTGTGTATATGGGGTGGTGTGTATATGGGGTGGTGTGCTTGCAAAGTGTCTGGCTGTGTGGGCCCACAGGTACCATGGCTGGTTATCACCCAGGGTTGAGCTGCTATCGTAATATTAAAAGGCGCTGAGCTGTTCCTTCATGCAAGCCAAACCTCCATCTCTCCTCGCTCCAACTGTAAGACTGATACGCTGGAAGCTAAACAGACTGGTAATAACAGGTGGGGGGGAGTGGACCTGGGTGGAGACTGGTTCGACACCCTATTAATGAGCAGGTATGCAATCTCATCTTCCAGTTTAAACATTGACTCTAAGGGGTGTGCGGGTGTGTGTGTGTGGGGGGGGGTGATGGGTATTGTGTGCCAAGCTACTGCAGTGCTCTGGCGAGGGGAGGGGGCTCAGGTTAAACAGCTGCTGGCCCCCTCAGTGGAGTTTTAGCTTAGCTTCTTCAACAGTGGGCGTAGTGTGTGACAGAGAGGGAGAGGAGGGAGGTTAGGGGTCACTACTGCCATCTTAACTTCAGTCCTAATAGATGTATGCAGCCCCAGGTCTACTAGGCTCAGTCTTCACTGGGGACAGGTAGCAGGGAGAGATGACAGAACTGTGTGACCCTGGGAAGTGACTCATAAGTACGAACGCTCCTTCATCTTCAGAAACTTGCGAAAGTTTTCGATGTATTTATTCCAAGATCGGATCGTTCCTACCATTTCTCTCCCACATATCCGCAGCCCACGTTCTACGGAATATCCACAGAGCAGATCAACCTAGCCATCTCCGATCCTCCAGTCTGTTCCAGACCACCCCCTCCCCCCCTGCGGTGTCGTGTGCGTACCTGAGGCGGTTGGTGTAGGTGTCCACGCAGGTCTTCATCTTAGCCAGCAGCATGCCCACCGAGGTCTGACCCTCGGCGTGCTCCTCATCCTCCTCTTCCTCCTCCTCATCCTGGGCCCCGGGGTCTCCTGACAGGGGTAGCAGCAGGGGCACCAGGGCGGTGGAGGTGGACGTGGCCCTCAACAGCTCCAGCAGGGCCCGGTACAGGGGCACGTGGCGCGCCATGTCCAGAACTGCACAGAGAGACAAAGAAGTAGGGGAGAGGGGGGGGGTTAGGAGGACGTGCTGACCTTCCATCTATACAGCAGCAACGTCGTCATGGCGACGTTAGTTCTACTTTGATTAGGTTGGCATGACCACAACAGGACCGGAAGATCATGCCAATAATGGGAGAGCGTAAACTACAGTTCAGGGAGGGGGATGGGGGCTTGGGAGTCTGAAGAGTCTTGCGAGCAGCGCAGGACTAGTTCGTTTCCACCTGGATCTTATCCCCTGGCTGCTTGTCAGCCTTCCATCTCATGCTGGGGTCCTGTGGAGAGGGGAGCCACGGCTCCACGCAGCAGCTAAGCACTCCAGAGACTTCCACATCCGCCTGGCTCCTCAAGACACTCGGTGAAAAATTCATCCAATATGTCGGAACACGAGAACGAAATTACAAGCGCATCCATCTGCTAGCCTTGCATGAACTGCTGTGTGTGTGTGTGTGTGTGTGTGTGTGAGGGGGGGGGGGGGGGGTCCATGAGGTCCCAACAAGAGCGCTAAGTAACTGACTACAGGATGGATGAAGACGAGGCTGAGGATGATTCCAGATCGCTCTGAGATTGCGCCTGCCGCCGAGAGCGACATGGAGAGAGACAGAGAGACACACGAGGGAGACAGAGAAAAGAGGAGAGAAAGAGAAGAGAGTGTAGATAGATGGCGGCAAGGGCCAGGATGGTAAAGGAGAGAAGGGGATGGAAGGGGGGGATATTAAAGATTATTAGATTTCCAGGAAAGGACAAAATGACGAATGACAAGCGAGAGCGAGGACAGGGCCTCAAGGCAGGCAAACAAGAGTCCAGAACTCAATTTGGAGTCCTCACAAACAAATGCGAGGGGCCAAGCCCCACCCCACCCCACTACACACACACACCACCAAAACTATACTGTCCCAACGTGTCCCTGAACGCGTCTCAACACAGCCGGCTTGTAGGGCTCCCTATAATAATGAACCCTGGGAGAGCGAGCCTGGAGGTCAAAGAGGTGAGCGAATCGAAAGCTCAGCCTGAAGACATGGCCTCCCACCTCTTCCACCTCCTCCGCAACCTGCCACTGGATCAAATAAGGAGAGGAAAATAAGGGAATATCAGGGTGTCATTTTTGAAGAAAATGGGGTCGGCCAGGATGATAGATTGGAAAATCTAGGTGGGCTCGGTCTAGTCTGGAAAATAAGAGAGAGAAAAGAGGGGAGGGGGGATGGGGGGGCTTGACAGAGGAACACAAGGGAGAAAGAGAGTGGTTGAGACAGAGACAAGAGCGAGCACAGGAGAGCACAGGAGCGAGAGAGCACAGGGGAGAGAGAGAGCACAGGGGAGAGAGAGCACAGGGGAGAGAGAGCACAGGGGAGAGAGAGAGCACAGGGGAGAGAGAGAGCACAGGGGAGAGAGAGAGCACAGGGGAGAGAGAGCACTGGAGAGAGAGCGAGCGAGATGGCGAGCACAGGAGAGAGAGAGAGATATTATATTTAGCGAGGCGTGCTCGTGACAGAAGGCGGTCAAGCTTGGTTGTTCGCAGCGCAGCTCGGACCCAGGCGCTGATGGGATTTCATACAGGGCCCTCCTCTTATCCCCGTGACAACGACTGACAGCTCTCGCTTCACACCTCTAATGGAACTTAAAGTAACAATGGAGCGGTGCTGCTGGAGGGGCGGCTGGGAGCGGCTGAGAGCGGCTGGGAGCGGCTGGAAGGCTAGAGGGGCCCCGGGTGGTTCCAAACCAGGTTAGAAGATGAAAGAGCCAGCTTCCTTTGTGTGACTGAAGGACGGTGACGCACATTGGGATGTGGAGATGGGATGCAGTTCCGCATGCATTCTGACGGGCTGGCTTTCTGCACAATAGGGCAGTGTTGGTGGAGACTGAGCGCACACACACGCACACACGTACGCACGGACGCACACACACGCTCAGTTAGCAGCTCTCGCCAGACACCATGCGAGTGAAGAGGCTGAAGTGGACAACATTGTTCAGCACGCATTCCTTATGTCTGGTTATCGCCACTATATGTCCACGTCTGTGATGTGTGTTGTGTGTGTATTCCTGGGCTGGGGGCCAGTGAGGAGCGAAGCCTCAAATGGAGCAGGATGGTCCAGACCACGGCTCCCAACCTGTTTTACATTTATATTGGAATTCCGGGCTCCTCTAACGTCCCTTTTCCCAGCATTTGAGCAACATTGACCTCCCTCAACTTTAATCTGCGCTCCAATCATCTCCAGCGTCTGGCCCGTGTGTCGCCACGCGCAGCATCCCCAAGCCCTGCCCTGCCGAGGACCGCAAAATTACCGTCAGGGGCCCTGGAACCAGGCCCCCCCCCCCTCTCTCTCTCTCTCTAGCGGCTAACGGTTGCCTGAGTGTGTTGGTTGTTCCTCTGTGAGGGCCATCTATGTGTGTGTGTGTGTGTGTGGAGGGGGGGGCGTCCACGTGTCTGGGCTGCTCCTGGTCACTGTCAGACTCCGCCCCTGCTCCGTTCTCCTTGAGCACACACCCTCCTGCATGCCGTCATTTACTTTGGACTGACTGATCAAACTGGTCAGTGTTCTGTAGGTCAAACGAGGGCAGGACACGCCCTAGCCCTCATGGGAGGAAAGACATGAGTTTCACATGTGCACATGCATACTACTACATGGGAGACCGGGGGGGCGGGGGGGCATCAAGAGCTGGTCTGCTGGCGGCACGCTGGATAAACAGGGCGGGGCCAGGGGTGAGACATATCGCACATATTGGATGACCAGTAAGTGAAGTGGCCCTGTTCAGTGCATGCGTAAGGATTCCTTCTTATCTGAAATCAGTAAGGATGATCGTGATAGTTAACAGTAGAACCACCTGTACTCAACACCACACTTTCTCTCGTCTCTGAGTCCGTACTCCCGGAGAGGAAAAACCCAAATTGGAGGGAAAGAGAGGTGAGAGAAAACAGAATAGTTGGATTCGATGGGGGGGACGGGGGGGGGACGACATCAGCTGAGAAGGGGGTGGGTGGCCTTGGGGACGTCTGGGCGAGCGTCTGCTGCCCTGCAGATGCCACACGCACATCAACTATTCAGGAGACGTCGGAAGAAGAAAAGCCAGGCGACGGTAACTAACGTCTCGCGGCCGCCATTTTGGCTCCGGGTTTGCAAGGCAAAAGGGAGGCGGCGCGCGAGAGCATGTCAAGCTAAGTGCTATCCCCCAATGTGACTCCACAGACAGGGTTGAAAATGGAGTTAAATAATTAGTCGGAAAATGACAACAGCAATTTCAAGTAATCACTAACAGCTCTGCCAGATTCAGTGGGAAACAGTCTCTGGTTGCCAGGTATGGATGACTCCTCAGAGTCACAGGCCACTTTTACATTTCAATCAGCCAGGAAAACTGGGAACATTTGAGTTTTCACCAGAGAAAAATGACATTTCGCACCAGCTAAAATGTTCATTTATAAGAACTGCACTGTAGACATCGTTATTTAGAAATGTGGTCGGAATGTAATTACGAATATGCTGATTTAGAATTGCGACGGGTCAAAATTTCATTATAGATATCCGTAATTGAATTTGAGTAGGTCAATGGTAAAAGTTC
This sequence comes from Plecoglossus altivelis, assembly GCA_036571765.1. Classification (NCBI taxonomy): domain Eukaryota; kingdom Metazoa; phylum Chordata; class Actinopteri; order Osmeriformes; family Plecoglossidae; genus Plecoglossus; species Plecoglossus altivelis. Next base: position 7,268,078 of record BROE01000016.1, on the reverse strand, counting down.
ACTATTTGTAATTAACTTACAGATACCTACAATGAACATTTCAACTGGCAAGGATGAAATGACTGATATGAAGAATGAACATTTGGACCACTGATAAATGAATTGTAGATATCTTGAATTAGAATGACTGCTAGTAAAACTGACATCATGGACAGGTTGATAGCTCCAACTGCTAGTAATGGAATGTGGCTGAGAATATGGCGAGGCTTTTTTAAACATTCAGAGATGTACAATCGCCACACCATATATCCTTTTTCAGAGCTCTGTGATAAAAATAGCTGGGAGACCTAATGGGCCATTACATAGAAAATGTTGGGAGTTCTTCCAGTTCCATATCATTAAATCTCATTGTCTAAATTGGATCAGGAATGACAGCGGGCGCCATTTCGCACGTTTACAAGATGTTGGATTGTAATATCCTTCCAGAAAATTCGACCAACGCTTGCTTGCGCGTGAGAATTGGAAAGTGCTTTAAACATAGTGAGGAAAAGGACAAACATGTTTCTGTATAAAAAGGTATTTAGGGCTGTTGTGTGAATTAACATACATTATTAAGAGTCAAGTAGAGGATAAGACTTCAGTGTCAGTTTCTCATCTGTAAGTGGGGAACATGGCCGAAGGGCAAGAGCTTCTAAACAATTAACGCTAGGATGACTCATCAACAGAGAGAGATCAGCTCCATGAAAGCAAGTCTCTGTCAGTCTCCCTCCCGTCTCACGCAATCGCTTTTTCCTGTGTTTTTCTGATGTTGTTTGGTTGCACTTTCATCCCCAGCAGCTAATGAAATGCAATTGGGTGCCAGCCTGATGTGATTCCCCCCCCATCTACATCGGTCTGGCGTGTTCACGCTTTGGACTTCAGGTGCCCGTGCTGCACCTGCTGCCCCGTCCTGTCATGGCAGCGCTCGCAGCCACGCTGCGGCAGGTCCGGTTCCACCCCCGGTTCCGGGTTTGGAATGAGACGGGAGACAAAGGGAAGCAGAGCCCAGCGATAACAGCAGCGTGGGGGGCGGAGTGAGAACAGAGGAAGATTGGAGTGAGACTGATGAGGAGTCAAATAAAACAAAAAACCGAAACGAAGAACGAAGAAACGCACAAAAAACCGTAAGAAGAAAAAAACAAAACCACCTAAAAGAACGAAAACAAAAAGTAGAAAATTAACAAGATAAAACAGGAAAACACAAAAAACATAAAAAAAAAAAGGCCAGAAAACAAAGAGGTAACAAAAACAAAAACCCGAACAACACAAGACCCAAAACAAAACCAAAAAGAAAACAAAAAATCAAAGACGGGCAAACAACACGAAAAACAATAGGCAGAGTGAATAATAAACAATATACAGAAGAACAAAAAACAAAACAAAAAGGAGGAAAAACATGGTGATAGTGATGAAAAAAAAAACAAAAAAAAAAAAGAACAAAACAATTAACCAACCAAAGAAAAGAGCAGCCAAACAAGAAACTCCGAAAGAAGAGGGGCGGAGAAGATGTATGGTCCATGACGCCAAACTTCCGTACACACCCAGCAAAACTGCACGTCGATGGTACTTTGACAAAATTAGTGGTTTCAACAGTTGCCAATATTACGAGGTGAGCTGTACGCTTGACTACACCTCTACCCCCCTACCCCATACCACAATTAGAACTACGGCCATGAATGAGGAGAAAACAGGCCAAAACCACCCTGCACCCCCCACCTCCACACAACAATCACTTCCAGCCAACCCATCTATCTCTCTCCCCCCCCCCCTTTGGATGCTAAGTGAAATCTGGCTAGCGGAGCTAGGTGCCTAAAGAAGCAGGAAAGATGGGCTGAAATGCACCATCTCTCTCTCACGCACGCACGCACACACCATGTATGTACACTAGCACACTGGAGAGCTAAGCCATATGTAGGTCACAGTAGCCCGCCTGCTCTTCCTGCTGGCCCTCAGGGGTGGCAGTGAGTGACAGCCGCCTGGCACCAGGAGAGATGCCGTCGTGCCTCTGACCGCTGAGCCCACAGAATGGGCTCTGGCTTTGGTGGAAGAGGTGGGCATTGGTCAAAAAACAACAAGGGAAAAAAACACCCCGAGTGGGCCCAGGGGGACAGAAAGGAGGCCAGTGGGTGGTAGAATAGTTCGACCTATTTTAAGAATCTTCCATGACTCGACCTGATTGTATTGTTGAATTCCAGAAAACGGAGTGGAATGCGTTGAGCAGGTAGCAGCCCTACAGAGGGAATCCCTGGCCTGCGTCTGCGATGACCAGGCCCTGTTTGTGGAAGTGGAAGGAGCCGTCCCCTGTCGTGTCGCATCACTGCTGAGGACGGTGACGTGCTGGGAGGCCGGGGGGACACAGAATCACCCTCAACAATGCCACATGCGGTGGGGAAACGACAAGCTGTGACTGCTACTGAACGGCTCAGTACCTCTTCATTTAAGCATGTTTAACCATGAAGACCGATACAATTAGTCTGGCTGACAATGTGTCTATTTTGGACAGAACGTTCCACAAATCATACCTGAAGGCTTACATACCAGACACGCCACTCATTTCAATCATCTGCTGAATGAAAACCATTGTAACCCAGACAGGTTGGGACTCAGCTAGAATAAAATATATGTTATTCATGGCAATTAGACCGGCCAACGGCTAATATGTGGGCCTAATGATACTGACACAACAAAAATGATCTGGTAATGACTTACACATGACCTTCTAATTGTCGTAGAAGTGAAATGAACACGCACGCATGCACACGCACACCCCTTGAACACACAGAGGGAAACCTGCATGTAGAACCAGATTGATAGTGGTCATTTTCCTATGTAGGAAGCCCGAATAAAACCTTGAACAGGATGAAAGGCGTACATGTTCACTTCCTCCTAGTCCCTGTAGTATCATCACTCTCTGGGTGCATCTTCACCACACTCAGTCATGATCAGGCTCATTAGCATGGTAATCACACCTTAATTCTCCCATTTCCATACGCTGTTTTATTTATGTTCACATGAGGTCTACCGGGGCTTTTTTTTTCCTAGTGTGGTAAAAATGATTGTGATTGTACTTGGGAATTTAAATCAATGACATCAGGGATGAGAGGGAAAAACAAAAAATCGATTCGATCCACCTCAGGTTGCCGTGCATCTTCAACAACGGACAAACTTTTCAAAAGATTTGTGATTAAAAAGAAACGAGAGAACGTACAGCTATTCAAATATGATCATTAGGAATAATGCTCATCTATTGGGGAGAGGAGGAGGCTAAGAAACCACCAAAACCTGTCTAATAACGACGGGAAAACAACAGACGTTTGTTTTTCCTCACCTAATTACCCATGAGACCAGCATGCCCCCAGACCGGCCTTGTGTTCCAACACCCAGCTATCCAGCTGCTCCGAGAGACGCAACCCGGAGGGAGTCTCCTGGTCATTACTGCCGACCGGCAACACAGCAAAACTATTCGCACACCAGCTGACATTTGGTGTTGTCAGCCGAGAACGAGCGAGCGAGCATCCCTGTCACACAAGGTGAGAGGGGAGGGAGCGTCTGAAAAGGCCACCTGTTGGGGAGACACCTTGACTGGCAGGAGCCAAGCCGTATCGCTGCACGGACCGCAGGAAGAACTTAAGAGATGAGATCCGGCGTACAGTCATTTCCTCCTGTAACTAGGCCACGTTCATACAAGGACTCAGATCAAATGATTCCAACAACAATTAAAACGCCTGGAGGATGGAGACAGGAAACGACGAGGCCCAAGTTTGCACATTTCCTAGAACTCTTTCTTGCGGCCGTGCTTCCGTCCCGTTTAGGCTTCTAGTCTGTCTGAACCTCCCCCCCCCTGCCCCCCCCCCTCCTCTCGTCTGGGGGGACGGCAGGCTAGGCTGCGCCTGGCAACGCCACATCTGATGAGGAAAGAGAGACGAGCGTTTCCGCTGTGCTGTCGTTTCAGCTAGGTCCCCAAGCTTTGGACACTTACGGGGGCAACGGTGTGTGTGTGTGTGTGTGTGTGTGTGTGTGTAAGAGGAAGCAGACCAGCGAGGGTGGTAATGTGTGTGTGAGGGAGATGGTGAGAGAGGGAAACGCAAGGGCGAAAGAAAGCGAGAGACGAAGAAAGGGAGAGAGAAAGAGCTAGCAAGGAGAGCTAGCCAGAGAGATGGTCACTAAAACCCTCAAGCAGGACAGGCAAGCAAGGCTCCACACAGGAGTGTGTGGAGCCTTGACACACAAGTCAAATACGCTTCTGTAACATCCATTCAGGCAGCCTGTTCATTTCAAAACCGGCACCATTTTGGTCACCTTTTCATGGCCAGATTGATAGAACAAAAGGATTGGAGCCAAAGCGTTTTAGCAAGCACGTCACGACCAGAACATCAGCTGGTGCCACTTGTACAAATCCAAACCCGGCGACTTGGCGTGGCGTCTCTACAGCGTGCGATTCCTCTGAGACCCCAGAGACCTGGGTGGACTGGAGGCTGGCCGCTATGGGAGGGGATCTGCAGTAGAATTAGCACTGCTAATAATGACCAGTAATCACCCTTCCCTGTAATTTCCTCTCGTTTATTGTGATGGGTGTGTGTGAGTGTGCTTAACAGAACGCATGTGAGAGGCGGAACGCTCGTTTCGACACCTCTGGGCGTTCTGGGGTGTTTTTGTGTGAGTTTATGATCAACGATGAATGAGGTTTCAACGAAAGGAACATGTTTTCAGTCATAAAACGCTAGATCGCTTGTCCTGCAATAAGCCAGTTTGACGTGGACTCTTCTACCACAGGACCAGAGCAGAACACAGGCCTCATGACCTCCATGTAAGTGGTGAGATGACCATGCTTTCATAGGTTGGCCATTCCCACGGCTTGTAGCATTGGTTGGCCAATCCCACGGCTTGTAGCATTGGTTGGCCAATCCCACGATTTGTCAACATTCACTTCATTCCAAGTTCTACTCCGGCTACAGACTATGTACGATTTGACTATGTTTGATTGTACCTATTTACACATGATGCATGGCGTGTGGAACTGCAATGATTTGCGTTGACGTTTCATATATCTCTATCAACGTAAGCATCCGAAGCAAATCTCCCTTTGGGGACGATAAAATGTATCTTTCTTTATCTCTATATCAGTTCCCAAGACCAGGAGTCTATGAAGAAGTAAATGTAGTCAACTCAATAATTCCTTTGGATGGGTTTTCGCATTAGCGATTCACTATTCACTAAACATCAAACAAAGACAACATTACAGTGAAGCCTGCCAATAAAGGCTTGCTTTGTGGGACGCTGTATCGATTACTAATGGCCAGGTAATGACATGTAAAATGACTTGTGGGCCATTGTGACAAAGCTGTAGAGACAACAGGAGACAACATCCACTGGTCCCAATAAAGCGTCTACTGTTGTTGGCCGTTTGAGGGAACAGGAAAAGAGGTTTTTAACCAGGTTAGTATTGAGTCGGATGCGGACGTGGAGAAGCTGTGTGGAAAGTCTACCGGCTGGTACGGTGCCACTTCCCAATAACAAACCGCCAACTGGTCAAGAACCAACCTCAGCGGTCTAGAACCGCCCCGCTTACATCAGAGGCCAGGGGCATAAACGATCAGGACCAACCGCGCCCAACTGAGCTAGTGACCACCAGGAGCCAGGGTCATGACCACCCGGATGGCCCCCTCCAGCCATCTGTGGGGTCATCAGGGGTCCTCTCCATCCTTCTCCAATCACCAGGAAGTTGTAGCCCAGGGCCAGCAGAATGAGTGTGTTTATGTGTGCATGCGCACACGTGGGTCATAACACACTTTTTATTGACCTCCTGGGCTCGGGCGACACTGCTATATTGGCCGAGGTCAGTGTTACGACCGGCATTAAAACAATAAATAATCGATCTCTGGCTTAAGAGAGTGAAGATGATGAAGAGGAGAAGGCAGCAGAGGAGAGGGGGTGCGGTCTCCTTCAGGCCCCTCGTGTGAGAGCCACAGCCTGGGGGGTACTCAATGAGCCTGAATGAGGAGCGCACATGAAATAATGGCAGGGATAGGAAGACTGGAGGGAGACTGGAGGGAGACTGGAGGGAGACTGGAGGGAGACTGGAGGGAGACTGGAGGGAGACTGGTGGAAGACTGGTGGGAGACTGGAGGGAGACTGGAGGGAGACTGGAGGGAGACTGGAGGGAGACTGGAGGGAGACTGGTGGAAGACTGGAGGGAGAAATGAGGAAGACTGGAGGAAGAAAGGAGGGAGACTGGAGGAAGAAAGGAGGGAGACTGGAGAAGCATGCTCCGTAGCGTCCCCCCCCCAACCCACTCCCCTACCTCCCTCCCTCCCTAACCACCACCTCACGCGTCCTTGTGAGCAAGAGTCTGTGAGTCATGGTGCTGTGGGGAAACATGCTGACTGGATCATACCCAGGTTGACATACATTTCCAACAGCAATCTGAATGCACTAGCCCCAGTCCGCCTGCCGCCTTCACCGTTTGTCAGTGTCGCTGCACGGCTTTGATTCTCACTCGCAATCAGGTCCCGGGCAGCGCTGTTCGTGGAACGTGTTTTGGAGGAGCGTGGGACTGGGGGCGATGACGCGTTTGGGGATTTGTTTATAAGCGAGTGAGCGTGTGTGGTGATGGTGGGGGAGGGAACGAAAAGTGCGATTGAAATCCTTTCATTGCGAGTGATCGAGTCCGAAGATGAGACCAGGCAACGTTGCTGCGTGATAACCGATGACACAGAACATTCGGGTATCTTGAACGTTCAGGAGTCAAACAATTACTAAGGAAGTGATTGTGCCGTTGCTTCTCCGGGTATGCAAACAGAGACCCCTGAACCCTGGTTCCTCCCTCCCTAAAAGCATCCTCAAGCCCCTTCCTCATATCCATGCCACCTCCTCCCCCTGTCCCCTCCCCTCTTGTTGATCTCCTTTCTCCCTCTCGTCGCAGGTTTTCAAGTCCAGCGGAGCCTGACAAAGGCAGAGAGCGAGCGATACGGGTATTCTTCTGCCACAGTTCCGTGCGCAGAGTGAGGGGCGCTTCATCTCATCTCCTCCCTCCTTCCCTTCTTTCTCTTGCTTTCTAAACAAAAGCCCCCCTCTCTGTGTGTGTGTGTGTGTGTGTGCGTGTGTGTGTGTGGAGGTTCGGAGGCAAGAGCTGCAGCGTTGTGTGCGTGCGTGCCTTCCGCCAGCCCCCGCCGCACACAGAAAAAGAGAGACGGCAGCGAGCGCGAACGCCCCCCTATTCCTCCTCCTCCTCCTTCACCTTCCTTCCCTCCCTCCCCCTCTCTCTCTCTCTCTCTCTCTCATTCTCCCTGCCATTTCCACAGCCGTCGGGAAACAGACTCCCTCGCTCTCTTCCCGCGCTCCGCTTGGTTATGCAATGCACAGCTCTCCCAGGGCAACTGGCTCTCGCTGGGGACCTGCCACCACCAAGCTGCCGCCCGGCTGCAGGTGCAGACCTGTGCGGCCGCGGTGACGGGCTGCCGTTCGGGCTCCGTCCGGCTTTCCGCCTTCCAGGAACTCTACCGCTGCCTCTCTGGAATAGCCCTACCTGCCGTCTGGCTGGATCTCCGCCGGCCAGGATCCGTGGATTCTTTTAGAGCCGAGAGAAGCAGGGGGGGGGAAAGGGGGTGGGAGAACTAGTGCTCGCCGCTCGCGTTCTCCAGGAAAGTGAACCATGCGCTGCTGTGGCTCCGGGGTTCAGCGGGAGACAGGAGAGAGGCGCCTCTGAAGAGCACTAATTGCGCTGCTCCCCCGAGGAAGAGGAGGAGGAGGGGAACAGAGAGGGGAAAGAGGAGTGCGTTGGGGGGCGTGTATATTTCAGAGAGACTGGATGCTCGCTCAGAGCCACAGAGATTCTGAGACATAAGCCAGGAGGAGGGAAACGAAAGAGTGGGGGGGAGAAGGTGGTGTTGTGGTGTTTAGGGGAGGAAAGAGAGCGCGTGAGAGAGAGAGAGAGAGAGAGAGAGAGAGAGAGAGAGAGAGAGAGAGAGGTGTGAGGATGGAGAGAGCAGTCTGGAGGGAGGGGGAGTGTAAGGGGAGAGCGCTTCTCCTTACCCCTTGAATGGAGGACTCTTGAGCGCTGAAAATCCGAGAAAACATTTTGACGGCGAGATTTAAAAAAAAATACTCATCTTTTTAAATGACCGAAGACTCGGGGAAAAATCAGTTTCAACTGACTGGCAACAAAACCCAGGTCTGGAGTGGCAGAGAGGAGAGGATTTTCCCCCGCGAAGCGACTGAGCACAGTGCTGCTGTGCACTGAAGCACGTTCAGGGGCTTGAGGGCTTGATTTTTTTGGGGGAGGGAGGGGGTGGGGGGGGAGAGAGAGACGGGATTTCCTTCTTACTATAACCCTTGTGTCTTTCACTACGGCTCGGAGAATTCAGCGACACAACGAGCCCTGGTTACCCTCCACCCTGACGCAGCCTCCACCGTGAGGCCACGCCACTACGCTGAGGACCCCCAAAAGCATGCTGGATGTTGTCGTGTGCCTCACAAGACTTTGGGTAAGCCACTCCCCCCCTCCACCCTCCCCCCCCCAACCCCTCCCCCTCACCATCCAGCCTTCTTCCTATCTTCTGATAAGACGTGTTTGTGTGTGTGGGGGGGGGGGGGGGATGTTTTATCTTGGGTAAATATCTCGCTAAACCCAGGCTGTCCCAAGGAATGTTCACACATATATGGTTATTTCCCTTGAGTGTTAATAGGGGACGGGGAGGGGATGGGGGGGCAGGGGGGGTGTCGGGGCAGGGGGTTGATTAAGTGCCTTCAGAATGAGAAAAGGGTGGGTTGTGTGTGTTGGTGGTGGCTTTGAAATGGGTGCATTGAATCATGCTTGTTTTGACGTGGCCACTGGCATTGAGCACTATTGGAGAGAGTTGAGTGGACTCATCATGGCTGGACCAATGGGGAAGAGCAGACCACCTGTTTTTGTTTTTTGTTTGTTTGTTTTTCCCCCTTGATGGTGGGCGAACGTGTAGCTCTGGCAGGTCGTAAACACTGGTGTTGGCAGACTAATCTCCATTGTGCTCTGCACGGCTATTGTTTCCTTTCAAAAGTGCCATCGATCTTCCGCCTTGAGACTTGTGGCGGCGGGCAGCACAAGCCTGGTGCTGTTTGCATCTCCTTCTGGGTGCTCTGTTTAGCACAGGAATGGAGGAGGAGGAGGAGGAGGAGGCAAGACTGAGTAGAACTGTAGCTCAGCCCTCGAAGCCCTGCTCAATCCAGCTCTGTTTGTCCGGAGTTTGCCCCACCTTTCGCTCGTCTTCAGCCAGCCTTGACCTGCCTGCGTGTGTACGTTTCCCAACGAGTCACAACGGTCTTTCTTTATCCTCCAGATAAGCAGCAGCAGCAGCAGCATCACCTTGGGAGCACGTGGCCAGCATGGGGACCACCGTCATCACCATTGAGGAGGTGCGGGCGCTGGAGGGCAAGGAGGAGCAGGAGGAGTCCATCCTGGCCCTGCTGGGCATCATCGGAACCTTTCTCAACCTCTTCGTCATCGTGTTCGTGTACATCTACACCACCCTGTGAAGGAAGCCTGGCCAAGACCCAGGACTCCTCCGTCTGAAGCCGGCATCGCTGAGCGGGTTGGGAGTCAGAGCCAGGACAGGGCGGCTCGTGGAATGGGACGATAGTATCGCAGGAGACTTTTCTTTCTGTGGTGGGAGCCGGACATGCGGCGGTTTCACGCGTCAAGGAAGAATGTGGACAATGAGGCCAAGGCACCCATGTTGTCAGGCCAGAGCCAGAAGCCTGGTAGATAACAGAGGGCCAGAGGCCACAGACCCGGGAATATGGCTAGGCTGGATCCAGAGGGAGCACCAAGAGGGGGCCAATCGAGACCGGACGAGGCCCAGCCCGGGTGCACAGCCCCGGGCTAGCGGAGAGCCTTCACGGCCCTAAAGGGACCAACTACCCCGCGGGCGCCACTGCCCCGCTCGCGTGAAGGAAAATCGATTTCAGATGGAATATAACGGCGCTCGCAGACAAAGGGACAACCAGTGACAGACTGCTTGGGACACGGTCACGTGGCGACGGGGGGGGGGGACGCGCTCGACGGTGGGAAGTCTTTCCAGAGGAGCGTGCGAACCGCCACCGCTGCCAATCAATGATATTCAGGGGGGCGGCCGCTTTACGGCTTCGGCCCCTAACCGGCAAGGCGTACGTTACCGTGGCAACGTGGCTCCGGAGAAGCTGTGATGTACTGCGCGGTGCCGAGCGCCCTGGCTTATCACATGGGCCCACACACGGCCCGCTTGGAATTTGGAAAGCCACCGCACCGGCGACAACATCTGATCCTCCTGATACGCTCGCTCACACATTCTTTACGAGCTGGAATACGTGGACAGTTCTGAAGGACTGCCGACGACAGAGACAGATTTCTAATGAAGCAAGTCGCCGTTACCTTGAGTCAAACTGGAGATGGGGGGAGGAGGAGGAGGAGGGGTATGCAATAAAGAATAGCTAATGAGAACGTCAAAAGGAAGTGATATTTTTTATTAGAAAGAGGGGAGGGAATACATCTGTATTGATCCCAGACACTAAGGGGAAGCTTCCGGGGGGGTCATGCTAACCTCCATTCTGTACATTTGACTCAAACTGTAAAAAGTCCTGAAACTAACACGTGTCTCTTTCTGCATCTCTCTCCACCCTCTGCTCTGTTTGTTAGGGCAGGGTTCAGCTGAGCGAATGGGGAGTTTAGGTCTCTATCGATGTCTTTTATTCATGTTGATTTCAGGGTAGTGTCAAGAGATTCCTGTTTCTGTATCAAAATCCAAATGTTTTTTGGGGGGAATAAATATATGAACTCAATTCTAGATGTAACTGTGCAATAGGGACCATTTGATCAATAAAATGAGAATATAGCAAACGAAAAACAACCTGTTATCTGTTATCCTCCAAGTGAGTGTGTGAGTATGTGTGTGTGTGTGTGTGTGTGTGTGTGTGTGTGTGAGAGAGAGTGTGTGTGTGTGTGAGTGTGTGAGAAAGAGTGTGTGTGTGTGTGTGTGTGTGTGTGTGAGAGAGAGAGAGTGTGTGTGAGAGTGTGTGTGAGAGTGTGTGTGTTCGTATTCAGCCAACGATCCGAGCGGTGAGGTTCAGACGTCTCACATGGTCTGGCAGACAGGATCATGCATGGGTGTAGGTGGACAACAACAACAGCCTTTCAAGTCGAAGGCGTCTAAACATTCCACTCCAACACCCCTTGTCTGAGGATCCTATTGGGATTCAGAGGACGCGCAGTGCTTGGACAAAGGTCAGAGTGCCATGGTCCTTGTCCTACGCAACACGGAGGAAAAGTATTCCTGTCACGTGTGTCTTGCAGTGGACTGAGAAAGAAGGAGAGAGAGAGAGAAGGGAAGATGGAGAGGAGAGAGCTGGAGAAGAGGAAAGAGAGAGAGAGCTGGAGAAGAGAGAAGAGAGAGGAAGAGAAAGCTAGAGAAGAAGAAAGAGAGAAGAGAAAGAGGGAGATAGCTAGAGTAGAGGAAAGAGAGAGAAGAGAGAGAGCTATAGAAGAGGAAAGAGAGAGAAGAGAGAGAGCTATAGAAGAGGAAAGAGAGAGGATGCACACATCAGGAAGGCAGAAAGGGCTTCACTTACCCTGTTGATTGTATCAGACTGGGACTTCACCTGCCTCAGGTCTGGTGTCAGTGCTGGTTGTGGGCTACGAGTGTGTGTGTGTGTGTGTGTGTGTGCGTGCGTGCGTGCTTTTTTGAGCCAACGTGTGAATCAATAGGCTCAAGGACAATCAAGACAACAAAGGTGGTTGAGAAGTGACCATTACTGGTGATCAGCAGCAGAGATCATTCAACGCTCCAAACCCAACCAGACAATCAATCACACACCAGCAGATGTTGATGGTTACTTCAGTAACAAACACGCGCGCGCACATTGCATACGATTTCAAGATGACCTCATCCATTCCTCCATGTGTTCTCTTTCTACCACATCAAACAGCGAGGGTGAGACCAGCTAGGTGGCCTGAGGAACAGAGTCTCTTCTAATCCCATAGACAGACAAGAGCTCATGCATCAAGAAGGCCCGTCACAGTCATACACGGCCAATCCCCCGGTGTGGGAGCCTGCAAACTCACCTCCCATTGGCCATCAGCATCCAATCAACTGGTAGACCGGGGCCTCGGCTAAACTTTCAGGAGACCAATGGTGAGGCTCTGCCCTTTTCTGATGAGAGCCTGTCAGTGAGAGAGATGGGGGCGTGGCAGGACGGAGGTGCAGGGGATTGCTCCATGCAAATGGAAAGAGGTGTGAACTCTAATGACGGTAGTTCAGTCGGCTCATTTAGCATTCACCTTGTGGGTTCCTCTTCTAACGGATATTGCTGGAGGGGGGATAGGGTGTGTGTGTGTGTGTGTGTGAGAGTGAGAAGAGAAAGGCCCAAGGACAGGAGGAGGAGGTGAAAGGAGAGTACAGAAGAGGTGAGGCAGGAGGAGCAGTCCAGCTGCCAGTCTCTGATGTGAGTCAGTCAACATGACTTTAGCAGTCTGGGCAGAAGTAGGGTTGGGGGTCAATCTACTCCTTCCCTCTAAACTGTCCATGCAGCTGGGCTCAGATTAGCCAGCGACTTCCAAAGCGGAGGCTCGCTAAACCATGAATGATGGCTTCACATGGCTGCCGTCTGTGGCCCCGCCTTCCTCGGTTTGGACCGCTATTAAATCACTGCTGCTTTGGAAGGGAAGGGATGAAGAGGAGGGGAGAGGGGAAGTTGTAAAAAGCTCAGGAGGGCAGACCGCGTGCGCCATAGCAACATCATAGCAACACGCACAGTCGTGCGAAGCATCCATGGGCACGGGGAAAAGACAGAGCGCGATTTCATTTGAAATTCATGTTCAAATGAATTTGTGTTGGCGGTGACATTAAAAGACATGACCTCTCGCTAATGGCCTAAACTTTCTGGGATGAGAGAGTGGAGGAGGAGGGCGTGACGCATGCCAAACAGACGCAGCCAAGACGCAGTTAGGACACAGTCAGGACGCAGCCAAGACACAGTCAGGACGCAGCCAAGACACAGCCAGGACGCAGTCAGGACACAGTCAGGACGCAGCCAAGACGCAGCCAGGACGCAGCCAAGACGCAGCCAAGACACAGCCAAGACGCAGCCAAGACGCAGCCAGGACAGAGTCAGGACGCAGCCAGGACACAGCCTAGACACAGCCAGGACAGAGCCTAGACACAGCCAGGACAGAGCCTGGACAGAGCCTGGACAGAGCCTGGACAGAGCCTGGACAGAGCCTGGACAGAGCCTGGACAGAGCCTGGACAGAGCCTAGCTAACGCAGAGCCAAACTGTGGTTGGGGAGGAGCAGGGGCTACTGGGACAGAGATGGGGGCAAGGCCCTGCTGTGGACACACTAAAAGTGGCCTGTAAATCACAGGTGGCTACTAGCTATCTGACGATGAGTTACTCCCTGAAAGTGTGAGTGCGCGTGTGTGTGTTGTGTTGTTGCTAGTCATGGTGTTGCGGTTGGGGGGATCTGAGCATCTCTGGAGGAGCAGCTCGTCAGACGTCAAGCTGCGTCTGACTGTGACGGACACCTGGTGAGACAGCCAGGTGGGCTGTAATCAGACTTGTAATCAATTCAAGAACAAACAGACTCGGTTGGACAAATCCAGAGCAGGTCGGACTCCCTGACGACTGACGTACGAACAATCAAATACCGGCGTTTGGTTGTACAAAAAAAACAAACAAAAAAAAAAACGTTTTTTTTGATGCAATTCTGAAACAAAAACTACAAAACCAGATGATACCAGCCTGTGAGACAAGACAGCTCCCCTCCCACGTCACCATTCCAGCACTCCTCCAGGAGAAGTGTTCCTCTGACACACACACACACACACACACACACACACACATTTATCTCCTTGCCTGTCCCTGGGCATCCTCTCTCTCCCCCCTCCCCCTTCCTTTGCCCAGTTGCTCCTAATGCATTTTGGGTGGGGTAGCCTCCCCCCTCCCATATCCCTCAGAGCCCACAGCCTTATTAAAGAGAGACACTGCTAGAGAGCTCTTAGCTTTTTCATTAGACTCCCCCCTCCCCCCCCCCCCCCCCCCCCCCCCCCCCCCCCCCCCCCCCCCCCCCCTCCGCACCCCAACCCCCACAACATTTTATTGACAGCTAGCATCTTGCGGGCAAAAGCTCACGTCCAGTGGCCCGCCTGTGGTCTGCTGCCTCCATTATCCACTTCTTCTCTGCCCAAGCCTTAACTGACCACAGTGGATTAAGAAAGGAGGGGGGGGGGGATAACTCAACTGTAAACAAACAGGGTGTTTAGAACTAAAACACAACGAGTGGTCCAGACGGCACCCGTTTGCTCTTTCAGTAGCAAATGTATCATCGTTAAAGAAAACTGGGCCAGGAGAAATGGGGGCAACAATTCGTATTTTTCTTTTTTCCCCCTCCCACGGACGTTGTTCAAACCAGGCGCCTGTTAACGCATGGCGCATGCTCTGCGCGCTGGCGCAACCACGCAACAAGCGCATAGCCGTGCGCATTTACAGTGAGGCGTTTACCAGATAATGAGGAGTAATTACAATGCTCATCTCTTTATCTGCTGTTATTAAATTATGCATTGCCCATTAATGCACGCCAGAGCGCACACAAACACATAAGCACACACACACAAGCACACGTACACACACACACACAGCTGAGAAAATACGAGCGTTGCACACGGACAACTAGAGGATGTGTACACAGAGTCATTAGCAATGTTCATATTTACAGCCTTCTAGAGTCCAGCGTATTATGTGAGGAGTTTATGAAGTGTGTCTTCCTGTCCGCGAGCAGCAAGTAATGGACCCTGAAAACACAACTGTAAGCAGCCCAGCTGGCTGGGAGAAAGCAGGCCACCAAATCTTCCAGCTGAGTTCCGAAGACCCCCCCGACTCCCTCATGTACCTGCCCACAGCTATCAGGCCCAGATAACCCTCCCAGTAGCAGGCTAGAGACCTGATCTGTCAGGGGGGGGGGGCAGTCGACCACACCAAGGGGATCCCCTGTGCTTGGAACACTGAGAAGCACCAGAGGAGCTCCCTTCACACACCTTCGAACCCCAGCGATGGTTCGACCTGGCCCCTGGAAGTCTGTTAGGCTTTCACAAACTGGGGAACCAGAAATGACATCACCTCACAGAATCGGCCCTCCCCATTAGAGCTTGTGTTGAAATAAACACCTTCACACACGGCAAAGGTGTACACCGCCAATGTGTGCGAGCGCACGCACCTCGCTCAAGTCTAAGAACACGCGTGACAATGACTCTTTCCCCCAGTCAAAAGAACCAGGGTC